>JBCEWC010001305.1:0-42383 GCA_038996855.1 Solanum aculeatissimum
TCATTACCGCCTGGACAATTAGACATCCAACCCGTAATCGCAACGACCCAATTGCAAGAGCGGAGCTCTACCAACTGTTTCAATTTTATCCTTTTCTTTCAAATTCAAATCTCTCTCATCTAATGAATTATATTTCTTTCCCAATGAATGAAAAATGTACACCTACATTATATTTTCCATAAACATAATTGATGACTTTTCATTATATATATACACATTGTTCAAACTAAGCCTTGGTTAAAAGAAATTCCAACATTTCTTCTAAAAAGTTATTGCATTTACTAGTATAATTTGGAGGGAAAATATATTATCTAAAATCTTTTCACAATTGTGACGAAATTTAGACCAAATTTGTGTCAACGTTTAGCATTACCCATTTCAAAGACCTTTCTCTTGATTTATTTTATCGATTTAGGTATATTGCTTTTCCAGTACTGTATCTATTTAGTTTCAATTATTAATTACATAAACTTAAAGTCGCTATTTTTGGAGAAAATTAATGCTCCACCAAGAACTAAAATCAATTAATTGAAAAGAAAAATCAATTAAAAAGATCAAAATTAAATTCTTTCAATTTTTCATTTAAAAAAAAAAAGAAAAATCACATCAATTGAAGTGGTTATTAAATGGAGTAAAAGTTAGAGATATTTATTGTATTGGGAGACAATTAAGGACATATCCTTAGACCTGGGACAACATCTCCATTTCCATATGTTTGTGGCCCAATCAGATCTAACAATTGTCAGTCTACACGTGGATGCCCTAATGTGGAAAATGACTACTCTAAAATTTAAAAATTAATAATTTTTTTTGCTATAAAACATATTCAGATAAAATATAAAAAATTGCTCACGAAGGAATTTTCAAAAAGAGCAAACACTCAAAATATAATGAGACAGAATAATTAAAGTTTGCTAATTATGATTCATCTACATGTTAGAGAAAGGCGAGAGGCGAGCGGGATTAGGAAAGGAAGGGGCAAAGAGAGGAGAAAGCAAATTGTATCAGTATATCTATTGTATAATTATATATATATAACCAACATGTATATATATCAACAATTGCGTTTATATATTTGTTGGATAATTGTATATATGTAATTAGTACGTATATGTATCGATGAACTCAACAATTTGTATTCGAATAGAATTTGTATGAATGAATAAATTGTATCAACAAATACAATTATATCAATATTATATCAAGTTCTACATTTGTATTTGTATAATTGATTGTTATCATTTATATCAATGTTATATCAATTACATTGACAAACAATTTATATCTAAATACGATTGCATCAATTTTCGTGTCAAATTCAATATTTGTATCAGTATAATTGATTGTTATCATTTGTATCAACAAATACATATGCATTTGTATTTTGTATCATCGAAAAGGATTTATATGGTTGACACTTATCATTTGTATTTACATAGATGATTGTTAACACTTATATGTGTATAGTTAATTATTTTAATTTACATTTGTATTGATAGAGAGGAGGCAAAAAGAAGCGATCGAGAGAGAGAGGGGGCAGGGAGAGAAGAGAAGGGAGCGAGATTACCGAGAGAGAAAGAGAGGAGGGAGAAAAAATAGTAATAAAACTCTAATTATAGCTATGAATTGCTATTCTTTCAAATTATAATAATGTACTATAAATATATATCATATATTTACCTAGTTACGTAATTTATTCTTATAGTATTTCATCCATATTTTTTGGGCCAGAATTATACCGTATTTTTGGGATTGGGCTAACTTTTGAGCATTATTCATTTGAAAAACTTGAACACATGTAGTCCAACGTAATTAAAATTCTTTCACTAATATTAATAAAATTAACAGTATTTTTATTTATTATATTTAAATTTCGCATAGCAATTATAAAAATAAGAATTGTGATGCATGTCTATTTTGTTATACTATTTTTATTAATTGGTGCTTAGTATTAGACATTGGAAAATAATTTTAAAAAATGAAATAAAAATAATAACGTGGAACCTAGTCATTGTGACACGTGAAAAGTTAAAATAAAAAGATTGACAACATGAAAACAATCTTTTTGAAATGAACTAAAATAACTTTAAAAAAATAAGGTCCCTCAAATTTGGAGACCGAGGAATGCCTGCCCTAAATTTAAAATGTATAAATATTTCTCCACAGTAAGCAACTTTATTTTTAACCAAAGTTAGCTAGGCTTATAAATTTGACTTTGTTGGTGTATATTGCATGCGCTGGCTGGCCCAGAAATGTTGAAAGTGAAAGATGCATCTCGTAATCTAAATTTTGAACGCCTTTAAGTTTTGGAGGAGTGTTTTGTCGTTACAATGGAAGTGCACGTGTTATCTTGTATACCAGAGAAAGTAGCTTTGTCTGGCAGTATTGGAGTGATGTTAATTAACAAAGTTTTGACAGGTGAATGCCTATAAATACGTATCATTCTTTTTCTCATTATCGAAACAGCAAATGTTGCGCATGTGCGCCGCGGGACCTACATCATCACTGTCCAAATTGCAAATTTAAATAATAAAATTTTACAAAAAACATATAATAATACAATCAACAATTAATATATAACGTATAATGTGCTTCCAATTGTGATCCGTTAACCCATATTTCTTACTCTCTCCGTTTGATCAACATTTTAATATGTATTTTTTTTAATCATATTAATATAAGAAGAGTTGTAACTTATAATTTTCAACCATCTAAATTTTAAGATTTCAAATATTAAATTTAAAATTTTGAAGTTTAATCTCAAAAAATGAATATCCACTTAAAAATTAGCTTGGGTTTTAGGGGGTGGGGGCTCAACAGTCACCAGAAAACAATCCAAATTAAGTGGCCAACTCCTGTCTGTCTCTCAATCTCATAAACATAAGAATATTTGTCTATATTTTTCAACAATAATTTATTTATGAGACTATTTTAAAAATCTTGATCACTTTGAACATTAAAAAACAAGTCAAGAAGAGTTAAAGAAATAAAAGATGTGATGGAAAAGTAAAATGTAAAGTATCAAAGCAACCCACTAAGAAGCCATAAAATTGTACGTTTTTGTCCTTCAATTCAATTGATCTTTTTTTTGCCTTTAGAAATAAAAATACGGCTAGTTAAATCCTTTAAAAGTTAAAGAAATATCTGAATACAACTTATAAAATATTATGACAGAAAATATAAAATTCTGTCCATAAAAAAATATTTATTTTAAACAAAACAAATTAAAAACCAACACAAACTAGAAACAGAAGTGCGCAAAGAAGCTGGACTTGACCATAGCGGGGCCTATAAAAGGATAAGTATTTGAGAAACTTATTTAAGAAATATTTATTATTTATAATTATATAATTATAATAAATTTATATTATAGGTATTAATCACTTTTAACATATGTCAGATCTTTTATAGCGAAACAAATAAAATTTGAGAATGGAGAATGTAAGGAAGCAATTACCTATGCTAAAAATAAATAAAATAAAGGAAAAATGGTCAAAAATATCTTCAAATTATGTGAAATAAATAAAAATACCTTTCATTTATAGTTTCGTCTAAAAATACTTTTGTCATCAATACTCTGGTCCAAAAATACTCTTATTGTTATTTAATAGTTCAAAAATGTTCCTTTTTCAAATAAATTTGTTATTTTATTATTTTTTAACACATTTTTTTTCCTAATAATATATTTTTATTAGAAAATAGTTTTACAACTTCAATTCGAGAAAAAAATTTAAAATAAAGGTATTTTTTGTTTTATTATAATTATTTTTTATCATTATCTAAATAAAAATTAATGACGAGTTTACTATGATCTTATATTTATGATATATGTTATTTGTTATAAGCATATGATCTATTCTAATTAATAAAATGAGATTAAGTAACAATAAGAACATTTTTTAAAGAACATTTTTGACTCATTTAGTAACAATAAAAATATTTTTTAATCAAACTATCAATGATAAGAATATTTTTGGATCAAAATATAAACAATAAAAATATTTGTGAATCAAACTATAAACGAATGATATTTTTGTTAGTAAGTTATACTAGAATAGATGTTAATTTGTGTTTGTCCCATGAACACTATAGGACAAATTCAATGGATAGAAATGTATTAAATAAAAAGAATAGACAAGTAAATAATGGGAAGATGTATTGGGACAAATTCATGAAAATTTGATCCCTCGACTTGGGACAAAAATTGACTACCCTTATAACATCTACATTATTTGGGGCTTTTGTTGCCTACTCAATTCTTATGTCCACACGTGCTGTCCTAATGTGGAAAATGACCTTTCATCAAAACTACTCTAAATTTAAATAATATACTCCCTCTGTCCATCTTTACTTGACCCCTATACTATTTTAGGTTTATGAAATCAAGAGATAATTTTACACTTAGTTCCTAATTTACCCTTGTCATTAATTATAGTTATTTCCCTATTACATTTTTCAATACATTCCATTAATTATATTCAAAGGGTGATTTGGTAAAATTACCCCTATCATTTACTACTTCTTAATCCTTGTGCCAAGTCAATAGGGATCAAGTAAAGTTGGACGGAGGGAGTACTTTTTACTTGTATAATATTATAAACCAGTCGTTTGATAGTTGATTAGAGTTACGTATATATTAGTAATATATAGATTAATTATAAGTGAATTTGTGTATTTTATGTTATGCGGATATTAGTTATATAATGATGAGTTATTTATATATTAATTATTCCACTTTCTAATTTTTCCCTCCGTCTATCTTTACTTGGTCCCTATTGACTTGACACATGGATTAAGAAATAGTAAATAATAGAAGTAATTTTACCAAATTACCCTTTGAATATAATTAATACAATGTTTTGAAAAATGTAATAGGGAAATGACAAGGGTAAATTAGGAACTAAGTGTAAAATTATCTCTTGATTCCATAAACTGGACGAGTATTGTTGGACATCCTAAAATAGTATAGGGGTGAAGTAAAGATGAACGGAGGGAGTAATTAATATATGTATAAATTATGTAAATTTCTAAATTGTCAATCAAGTATCATACTAAATTTATACATGAATAACTTATTTTCTATTTACATATTAAATATTATATAAATTATACTAACATTAATAGATGAATTTATTTCTTATTGAGCTACCAAACCACCTCTAAAAGCTTTATGTTCTTAAGGTCAATCAGACTACTTTATTCTGAGGCTACAAGACAAGCTCATAATCTAAATTCTACTTTCAACTATTTATTATTAATTATTCTACAGCTTAATTATTGTTTTCGTGTTGTTATTTTATTACCTCATTGCTTTACATTTACTTATCACGTATTTTAAAAATAGTTGTCATTTTTGACATATCAAAAGAAAATTATAATTTTTTTCTTGTTTTATCTTTGCATTAAATATTATATTTCAATTTTTTTTAGATAGTATATTAAATATTAATTAATAGAGATAGTTTGATAAAATATCCTATATAATCAATAATATTTTTTTCAATAAGTGTATTAAATCACATTGTCACAAATAAAAATAAACGAAGTAGGTATAAAATTAATTGAACTGTGTGCTCTTAAATCTCACTAGATATTTAAGGGGTCGTTTGGTAGAGTATATAAAAATAATGTTAAATAGAGTGTATTAATAATACTTGTATTGACAATGCATTAATTATACATAGAATATTTTTATACATTGTTTGATTTAATGCATTAAAAATAGCATAAATTACATCGAAAAAATTATTTACCAAAATACCCTCCACAATTATAGTTAAAAAGATGTAAAAAAAATTTGAAGGGGAATTAAGTCTTTTATCCTGCTAATGCATGCACTAAAATCATTGCATTACTTATACCTAGAAATCCATCGTATTAGTTATACACACCTTAATACACATGAAAAAGTGTGACAAACAAGATTATTACTAATATAACGAGTTAATATATCCATTATTTTTATTAATATATCCTACCAAACGACCCCACCGTACCGTTTTATTGGCAAACATTATCTTAGATTAGAGAGTATATTTATTGTTTTTAGAACGTTGTAAATATGCACATCAAATATGGCTGGCTTGAGCTGGACACTGTTGTTCTAGTCTACTACTACTTAAATGCCTTGCAATTACTTCCTCCATGCTTGTTTCAATCTTCATTTTCTTCCCTTACCCTTTTGTTATAAATTCCAATTATATAGGAATGTATTATTTTCTTCTAAGACTACTTGCATATTAATATATTATTTAATTAAACTCCACAAGATGACATATGAGAATGGAGTAGAAGGAAGAATTTAATTTAATATATAAATTAAATGGGTGGTCCTGATCCAATGATTGTGCCAAAGTGGCACTTATGATGTATCAAAATCAAATGTAGGCTAGTGACATCCCAGGTTGGATTTCACATGTATGTATATATATATATGTACAAATATACCAGGTCATTTCTCCCTCTATTCTCGAGCATTTATTAGATAGTTAAATTAATCATAATAAATATATCATCTTTTTAAATTATAAACATTAGCCTTAATTGTAATAAGACTAAAGTTTTACAACTTATTTAGGCTAAGATATATAACTATTGTAAGTAGTGGTTAGTTTATGTATATAATGTGTTTCAAGATTTTTTTCAAAATTTAAATTAATAAAAATGTTCAATAGAGACACTTTATTATGGATATACATATGGTCTATTAAAATAAGTTATAATTCAAACCTTTAAACAAAATTTACTCATAATATAAGTCCAAGGGTTGTCCATCTTATTTATAAAGCCTTCCTACTATTGTGTCCCATAACTCTATCCCAGTATCAATTATATTGACGGGGTATCAAAATATAAAGTAGTACACCAAAATATATACTTGATTTCATAAACTGAACAAGTATTATTGAACATCCTAAAATAGTATAGGGGTCAAGTAAAGATGGACAGAGGGAATATGTATCGTCATAAATAATTTCCAAACATAACGAGCATATTTTCAAGGGATTTCATTGGAAATATGGGTATTTTTTTAGTAGTTAATTATCTCCCATCCATTTAGTGTCTTTTTTTTTCCCCTTTCCCTATAATCATGTGAGTAGTCAAAGTAAACAAACTTATAAAAAGGGGAAGAAAAGAAAGGAAAGAGGGGTCCAAATTAACTTAAAACTACAAAGGTGGAAGGAGGCCTACTGGACCAAAAAAGGAAGATATATATAAAAATGGGTGTCTTATTAGTTGAAGTCACATGGTAGCATGTGGAATTGTAGTGTCTCGATATATTGCTGAATTAATGGAAAAGCCAAAGATATTATGTTTGTTAGCAAAGCTCAGAGGCCTACACGACATAATATACTTATAGTTTATCGATGACATGATTATAAATATATAAAAATATATATATGAGGTTATGAAGATTCTAGATTAGGATAGACGATGATTAATCGATAATCCAACATTATTTAATATCCCGGCCACTGCTGTGTGCCACAAAACAGTAGGTTGGGCCACATCTCGGCCCAAGAATAGTAAAACATTAGAGTTTATTTTTCTACATAACTAATTTCTAGGATATTTGTTTCTATTTGTTTTTTAACAAATATTGGAGGAATTTCAAAAACAGTAGTGTCACCACAACGGTTTCTTCTTGCACCTTCTCTTGTCAAAATGTTCGCTACCTTATTCTGCTCCCAATATACATGTGATATAGCTCTAATCTTCCCAATCTGCTCATTAAGGATCTGCATTCAAAAATAACATTTTCATATCATAAGTTATCTGCAGTTGTTTTCTCTTTGCTGTGCTTTTCATATTATATGTTATTGCTACTCCATTAATTATGTTTAGTATGATTGTTTCATAATTATATTTTTTTTCTTTTTATACTTGATTTTATTATGCTTCGTTGAGCCGATGTTCGACCATAAAAAGTTAATTAAGATTATATACATATTATCATCTCAAACTTCACTTATAAAATTACACAGAATATATATTATTATTATTATAAATCAAATAATACAAGTCACACGTCATATATATAAAATTATATTAATTAACAATAGCTAAAAGATATACTTTTTCACTTAAATTATTATACTCCACTCCAAAGATTAAATAGGAGATGCAAATAAGGTTTTTTTTAAAACCGTCACCAATTGGCTTATTAAACTTTAGGTACTACTTTTATTTGTCATGATTAATGTAGTTAACATCCTTATGGGTTGGTCTTAATTATGACTCTTGTCATGAGTCATGACCTATACATTATTAATTAATTAATTGTCTCCGATATTGATTGATCAACTAAGAAGAAATTATATTGAGACATAACACATACTTATTTAGCTAATTTGATGACGAATTATAAGCTCAAAAACAATCTAAAGGGCCTGCAGGAACTTAATTATGTGAATGGTTGGTATATATGCATTTTATTATTAAAATAAAATATTGAGTGTATATATTAGTGGTATAAATTGTAGTAGAAGTGATTGTTTGTTCTTGTAACTTATATAACCATTAGTGTCTTGTAACTGTTATAACCACTAAGTCATGTTCTACCTCATTATGCTTAGTAACTCAGTTACTCATGTAACCTCAAGGCATAATTCTTCTATTCATTTATCCACATTACTATCCACATTAATCCTTTTCAAGAAAGGATGAATTTTCACTTATAAATAGTGATGTTTCTTCCTTTGTGAAGGATGGAAGAGGAGGAGAGAAAAAATGTGAAGTGTGCAACAGTGAAAGAGAGAGTTGAGACAAAAAAAAAGATATTTTAAGTCTTTAACTATATTCATTATACAAAAAACTGAGTAATTATATGTTGAAAGAAGATGTTCTTTTTGTGGAGTTTTGGACTAGCTCTTCAACTAATCCGGAATTGTTGAGTCAAATAACGTTGTTGGGTTGTTGTATCCTGGAGGGGACAAGTCAAGAGATGTATTGCTGGATCGGTGTAGATTATCCCACAATGGGCTTGAATCTCTTTAAAGAGAGCGAGATATCCACGCCTCAACCGAAATGAATATTTATTCAATTTGGTCATTTTAATTTATTTTCAACTGTAATTTATTGTATTTGTGGTATATTACACCAACAATCATAAAATAAAGAGCAAATTTCATAAATGACGAACATATAAAGTCTAATTATACTCCATAGCTATAGGTTCATGGGTAATTACATTTCGTATCTATATTATAGCAACATTTGTATAATTCGCACAACATTTATATAATTTGCTATACAATTTATAGCTTTTGTATATTTTGCTATATAATTTGTGCAGAACGTTTGTATATTTCGCTATACAAAGACATGCTGGAACTTAATTATGTGAGCATCATAAAATTAATAACTGGAAATTTCAAAAGAATATATTTAGTTATAATGGAATTTATAAGAAGTGACTCTAGGGTATTTGAATTTTCCAGCAAGACGTGTTTAATTTGTAATGCAATTAATGTATAATCTTGTGGAACATATTTAACTAAAATAACACGGTTCTAGTTTATTTTCAACTAAATAATTAGCTATAAAAATCTTGATAGATATTGATTATGACAATTAATATACAAAATTCTTAGACCACAAAAAATTTATTATAATTCCAATTCAAGAACCTAATCTTGATGGATAATGATAATGACAATTAACTTAGTGTTTACCATTCATTACAATAGGTGTAATCAGTAGCTAAAAACAACTTTGAAAAATCAAATGAGTTTAGATGAAAAATAATATAGTTCGTGATATAATTAAGATGACGTTTGCTTAATTAATTTATTGCTCTTAGCTAGTTCCTCTGATTTAATTAGTTGCATATGAAAGAAATCGTATAATAATTATAATTTAATTAAACATTTTCTCTAGAAAAAAAAAGTGAAAACTAAATTCTAATAAATAAATAAATGTTGACACGTGTCATCCCTTTTGACCGTAGAAAAGTCGTCTGATATTTTTAAAGACCATAGATGACAATTATCCCACGCTAACACCTCTTTCTTTCATTTTGTATCATCAGTTTTATATATTGCTTGGATCACAATTATATTCATTTGTGATATATAATTGGATTTTTTTTTGTAATTAATATAAAGGAGAAATAGATTATAGGTCTAACTAAATCATATTAAAATACTAAATCAATGAAAATGATAATAATTTAAAGTACTACATCATATTAAAATAAATCTAATGGTATTAATGTCATGACTAAATTGATTTTTTTTTTGTTAACATTGGTATAGATTTGATTCGAACTTTTTTAGAGTTATTACTAGGGGAGCTAACCTAAATACATTATATTTAGAAAATATTTACCATCGATAGTTGTATAAATTTAATACATCTAGATTACATGTATAATTCACTTTTTAATGCATGCATAATGCATATTTTTTACCAAAACAAGCTCAATTCATTTTAAAACATTTATAATATATTTATATTGCATGCATAATTACTTTTATGCATAGTGTAACGCACTATATTACATGCATAATTTATTTTTAATACATAGTGAAACTTTTTTAATCAAAACAAGTATTATGCGTTTATAATTCATATATATTATAATCTTCATCGAACGTTCAAAATTCTAAGTTAAACTTGAAATATGCTTAAATAAAAACTATGAAAAAGGTTTATTTGATGGACGCTTTTAAAATTAAAATGAAATCATTAATGTTTTTGTTTTTCTGAATTCAATTTTGGACATAGTAGTAGGCCATCAAACATAAATATATAGGTTTTGTACATGCTATAAGTAGGATATATGATGCAGTGGTAAATGAAGAGATGTCAATCCCACGCATTATTTCATTTTCTTACTGCATTATGTTGTTATAATAAATGTATAATATATCTTGCTAGATTCTTCAATCATGAGATGAAATTAAAGATATTGGTCCATTGAACAAGTATCTAATCTCATTCTTGTACCACTATTTCTATTTGTCGTCTTACCAAACTTGCTCTTAATGGGTCATGTCTTTCCTACGAGATTTTTAGGCCGAAATTCTCCGCCCCCTAGACATGTTAGGGGCTGCAATTTCACAAATATTAAAGCCGCCATAATTTCACCTTGAGATTTTGGAAATATTATTCCTTTGTGGTGTTAGGGTTTTTTTTTAAAGAAAAACATATTGTTGTTTCTTGGATAGGAATAAATGTTAATTTTCAAAATTATTATTGCAATGATAATGTCTTTTGACTCTTAGTGAATCTTGTGCCTAATTCAAAAAACGAGATCATCTATCCACTAGCCATAGATATAAATCTATTCAACCCCACCTCCAAACCTAAGTACATAAGACAAATTGGATTGGAAGAAAAACGAAGTGAGCATCCAAGATAAGGGACGTTGCACAATCTTGCCCTCTTAGGCTCAAAATTCATTTGTTTGAACATATAGATGACTTGTTTAATACCTACAAGACTAGAATGTCCCATGTCAAAGTTGAAAGGGCTTGAAGAGAAAATTAACAAGGTGGATGTTTCAACGCTTTAACTCCTACATGGCACATGGTGGTGAGATAGTGGGTGGGGGCAAAAGGAAAGAAGAGCTTGAAAATGGAGCACGTGAAGGCTGCCTCTCTCTCTTGCTTTTGGAGACTCATCTTTTGGCTTATTCTCCCCCACTTGACAGCTTTCAATCATGTTCATTTGTGGGTTTGGCTTACACTCTCCAACCGCCCCCTTAATCACTTTTTTTCTCCATTACAAAAATTTAGCTGGCATGTCTACTAACCAACAAATAATTGATCAATAAATTAATTCAAAAGCAAGACATCAAGAGAAACAAAATGTGGATACTAAAAAGTTTTTTAAAAAAAGAAAGCGAAACAGGAAAGAAAAGGTAAAGAGGAGGAATGTATACAATAAAATACACCAATATAAAAACTCTCAATTATTAACAAAAAAGGTTTAGAAATTAAAAAAAAAAAAGAATTAGAAAAGAAAAGGACATTTCGTAACGAGCCACTTAGCCGAGCCGATCGGGTTGAGCGGCGACTGATCCTTCTCCACCGGCGGAGAGGAGGCCGGTCAGAAAAGTCATGGCTTTGATTTGCATCTGTAGAGCTAATATGTAGTCGTTGGTTTCTTCTAGAAGGTTTGGAAACGGGAGTTTCTGACAACCGGGAACTAAACGGCCGAGAACACGAACTTTCCGCTGCAAAGCCGGCAATCGTTTCTTCGCCGCTGGTTTCTTCGACTTTATATTGCCGCTGTTCACCTTAGCTTTCTTATGTTTTTTATTGATTTGGCTAAGCCTGAGGCTGAGCCGGCCAGTGAGAATCGCTCTACTCCAACGACTCCTTCCCTTCGCTGTGACGGCGAGGACTCTGTCGGCTGTCTCTCTGACGGTGCGTCCGGCATTAACCGGAGACGAATTGTCATTACTCCGGCGGACGTTACGAAGAGCCTGAAGAAGCTTTGAAGAGTAGATCTGTTGCTCAGTATCAGTTCTCCACCTCGATTGATCAAGGTTTGTAAGTGGCTCAATCTCTCCAGCTTCCCCAATTTTTCTTCTCTTTTTGCGCTTGGTTTCTCGCGAGCGATTGTAGTTAGCTTCGGGATTCGAAACGGTTGTGGATGACGCCATCAGAAGGAACAATTTTCTGATGCAAAATTCGGAATGATTCTCGCGAATTGTACGTACGGCTGCTTCCCTTGTGTTGGTAGATGCAAACTGCAGAAAAAAGAAAAAGAAAGATAGAAAGAGGCGATGAGATTCTTAAAACATGTTAAAGCTTTTCTGAAACTGATTCTGTGAGTAAATATGCTAAATAAGGCGAATCAGAAAGAACGCTTTTGTTTCCGTACATAAACCTATACACATACGGTAGTAAGCAACAGATACTCCTCCTTTCACATAACGAATTGAAAAGAAACTCAACTCTAATACTTGGATTCTCAGGAATCTCCGTTCAAACACAAAAAGAAATTGAAAATCAGAGCACAGAACGAAATATCACAAGTTGAGTTGCAAAACAATACCTGAGTCGTGAATCCGTCGGCGGCGGCGGTAGGTGAGGGAGGAGGAGAGAAGGATTATGTAGAGAGAGAAAGGGAGGAGAAGAGTTTGAAGGAAATAGGAGGGGGAAGAGGTGAGTTTTGTATTGGAAAAGGGGAAGACGACAACCCACGCGTCCCTTGTTTATTGCTTTTCCCTTTTCTATTCTCTCTCATTTTCGCTTCTCTCTTCCCGCTCTTATTCTTTACTTCACTTCATTTTTTTTCCCTTTTTCCTACTATAATTTAATTTTTACACAAGTTAAATACTCCTCGATACTAATTGGTATCATCCTTGGCGTTACGTTACATTACATGTAACACTGCATTAAATATTCTTAAGATTTATTCTATTATGAAAATTGAAAAAAAATATTCCATGTCGATATGTCAAACTAAATTAAAATTTCAAATCATGAAAGCATAGCCTTGAGTAAAATTGGACAGTGAAGGAATATTTAATAGGAAATGCATAAAAGTTCGACTCCTGTATTTGAATTACAGAAGAACATTAATACTACTTCCATTTACTTCTGTCTATCCAGTCAACTGTTTGTTATTCTCCATATTTACTGTGTCATCACATGGATATATATATGGCCATAATTTATATACATCCGTCTGGAAGATGTGTGAATTGTGAATAAAAATGAAATTGAATGAAACGTGCAGCATCAACAACAGCCTATAATAGTAGAATTTTGTAAGTGAATTCGGTGAAAAGATACTTGAGAGATTATTTCTTTTACATCCTTAACGACTGAAACATGCAAATCATATCATCATATAAATAAGCAAATATAGGTTAATATAGTGTTTGCCGCTCGGGACCAATAATTGATAAATTATATTATGTTCTTCCTCTGTAGAAGCGTTGTTTCTACTTCAGCTAGCTAGCAGGAAGATTGATTTTATCAAATAAATATGAAGGGTAGTCCTACACAAAACATCCCTCGCTTATGCACGGTTCAAAAGAAGATCTGTCATATTATATTCTGATGCTTACATTAGTAATCAACTTTATTATGATTTTAATTCGTAGGCTTTCTTCATATTTGCCATTATGAACTATATTTTATTCGTAATGTAACCTACTATTTATTTTTATAATCGAACTACATTTACTTGAAAAAGGTCAATTTACTCTTAGAAATCATTAATGTTCTCTCTTTTAAAGTTCTAGAAGAAAATATGTAGTGACACATCAATCAAACAATATGTTAATTAATTTCTTGGATGAATTAATTAAGGAGAAAATTAATTTGAATTAGTCCATCAATATTATCCACCTTACAATTGTACTTGTTTATAAAAGAACAAATTAAATACTAATATATAATTGGAAATATAGACCCTATATAAGGAGTAGCTAGGCATGTTAGTTGAATCACCTTATCTTGCTCACAAAGGTAGAGTAAAGTGTAATTAGGTCAACCTAATCCTTCATTTGGTGTAATGTAATTATAGTTTAAGAGACTTAAAGAGCTTTGTTTGGTGGCATAACATATATGATCACAATCAATGTCACTTTCTTATAAGGAAATTAATGATCTTTTAATTAATGTTTTCTAATATATTCATTTATAATGTGACCAATAAGAAGCTATCAAACTTGATTTTTACCTTTCACCAAACAATGCCAAAAGATAGCCATCACTACAAAAAGAAGAAAAATATCAACTACTACAAGATTATCTGCTTCTCTTTGCCTATGTCAGACAAAACAGAAAAATTCATTGAATCTATTTTGTTTTGATTGATGTGGGAAAAAAAGTTGTGGAGATATATATATATATATAGGTAAAGCTTTGAGACACCACCACATTATTACATGACCACACACACTAAAAAAGAAAAAAAGTAGAATGTTTATATGTCTTAAATAAATATAAATCTAGTCTAGATCACTAGTCTCACTTGTAAAGATACATTTCATATCCTTCACTTATTTTTGATAATTCTATTAAGTCCTCAGTGGTTTTAATAAATGGTGGTACTAAAAGTTAGATTCCTGATTTATCACCACAAATATGTGATTTATGGCCATAAAAAATTTAAAACGACTTGAAGCATAGATGAGTTAGTTTCCGTCCTCCAATCTATAAGATAATTAAGTAGACGTTTGAACATGCATTTTACTTGAAAAGATCGATATTGAAGTTTCATCGGAATAACTGATCTTTCAAACTTGATAAACCCATCTTTAAAAACTAACCAAGTAATCATTCCAATGTATAGTATAGTAGTTGTATTGATTTATTTTTCTTTCTGAGAAAAAGGCAATGCGCTATAATCATATATAATAAAATTCAAAGTTTAATATTTCTTATACTATAAATAAGAGGCTAAGAAGCAGCTGTTGGACGTTGCTGAAGCAAACAACTGTTAATTAACGTGTCTGTTTTATCTGCTTGATTTTGTTTTATTATATTATAACATATAAGTGGGCAACATTTTGATGCTTGAAGAAAGAAAAGATAGTGCAATGTGGTATAATCATAGAAACATATCGATTTGGTTAAAATTTTCATGTGCAAATGATGTGGAAAAGTTGTATTGGAGTAGTGTGTTGGCAGGAAATGATTGGTTAACATGTAGGGTCAAAATAAAATGGAATTTGCTTTTATTCTTTAGAATGATTATATTAGTGGGGGGTGCCCCGTTAGCACATGCAAATACGAAAAATGATAAAAAGGAAAGGTGTGTGTGTGAAGAAGAGATCAAAAGAACATGTGGTGGTTTTCATGGCACTTCTAGGCTTTTATTTTGTTTTTCTATGAATTGATGCCTTTGGACTCATTCATAATCTTGTTGTTGAAATAATGTGGACATCTTTCATCCACATCATTAATATAATTCTTCTTTCTATAATCAAGGTCATCTCGACGATCACCATTAAAGCAATTTCTTGAAATTTTAATTTTTTCTGGCGCCCTACTTTCTCCTTATCATGTATATATCTAAATATATATTGCTAAAAAAGTCTCATGTATTGATAATTTAAAAAAAAAAACAGATAGAAAATATAATAATTTTTGAGCTCATATAATAAAGAGATTGTTGTAATAATTGGAAAATGAAATAGTGTTTAGTCAATTGTAGCATGCTTTCTTATGTGGTTATCTATTTGGTTGTTTTATTTATATTATGATGATTATCATGAATCAAAATTATTATATATATATTTAAAATTTCCCTTTTACTATTTTTATTATTTCATTGAGTATTCTAAAGTTTATCAAAACTGTCAACTTTCTATGCAAAATCTATTGTTGTGTGTTTATAAAAAGATCAAATTTATTTTTTGGTATCTTCTTCAAATTTGAATCACTAAAACTAAATCAACACTACTTTAATATCACTATATCAGCTTATTCAGTCCAACATTATTTCTATATCATAATCTAAACTTTTCACATTCTCTTTATATATTTTCATAATATCAACATGTATCGATGCCTCATTTGTAGGATTACAATAAATATGTTATAATTATTCAATTTATATATGAGATCGCTCAATAAAATTTAACTTTAGGTCTCCAAACTTATTGAAACGATTTGATTTGATTACATATAAATAAATAAATGGAGGGGTGGGGGACATATATATTCTACTTTATCTTTAAACGTTGAAGTGGGATTCACATTCTCATTCCATTTATGACAATTACATAACGTATAAAATGTTACAACTTTTGGAGTTTCCACTAAGTGAGAGCATATATTTATCAATCTAGAATGAGAAATATGTAATTTTTGAAGGTAAATAGTTACTCTACAAAAGTTAGTTGAAAAAACTAGGTGCAGCACGTCGTTTTACACCAAACAGTAGTCAGTATTTTACCATTTAATTATGCATGCTATAAATGTACATAAAGTAACCTCTTATTTACCATTCTTCAATACCTATTTTGTTTCATATATCAAAATATATCTCATGACACTCTAAGCACGTAAGCATAACGTTTCTTAAAATTTAATATGATCAAATAGTTATATTTTACATAATTACATGATAGAACATCGACTATATGACCTGGAAGGGAGGATAGAGACGAATTGTATATGTATATTTGTCAAATTGTATGTGTATTTCTGTCAAATAATTGTATATGTGTAACTAATATACATATGTATTTATATATTTAGCAAGCGAGATTGAGAGAGGGCTGCAGAGAGGCGAATTGTATATGTATATCTGTCGAATTGACTATATTTATCTATCAAAATAATTGTATATATCCAGCTGATATACATATGTAATTATATATCTGACAAATAATGAAAGAGAGAGGCGAGAGAGAATAGCAACAAAACTTTAATTATAACTATAAATTGTAATTTTTTTCCTTTTTGTTAATCTTTTTTGCTGTTTTCTTTTTATGTCTTTTCCTTTTACTGCACAAAAATGGATATATGTTTAGGAAATAATAAATTAATTAAATTTCCGTTTTCTTAAGATAGAAGTGCATGTATCTTACAACTAATGGCAAACACCCTTCCAAATCCTTGTGTTGATATATGCCAAAAGAGATTATTATTATTTTTTTACAAAAAAGGATAATGTAAAATACAAAAAACTGACAAAGGCAATTTATTAGGCAGTGACATGCCAGTGTGTTTTGCCTCTTTTAGTCAGACATGCTCCAATGTAATTATAAATTTCCATTTGTGATTAACAGCTATTAATCACATGCTTTTAGATTATCAATAATGAATTCTTGTAATCGCACCATTTGCACTGATCTTTAATTTTTTTTCTCTTGACAATTGACGTTAATCTCTAATAGACCACAAGTTATTTAAAGACATGGAACATAACTAGTAAAATAAATTTTATAAAGCAAATGTACCACTTGAATTTGAAAAATTAATCTCTCTTTTAATATTATTTTCACTATGTCAATCTACCAATTATATGTTTTTTAATGTAATCGTGGATAAGAATGTAATTTTATTTTTCCCCATATTAAATGATAGACTTGCTCTGAATTGTTTTTACTCAAAAACTTTAATATGAATTATAGGAAATACTTTTAGTCATCAATATGGTATCTATGCTTTTCTTGCATTTGGTAAATTTTGCTAAACAACTCCCACATGCTATAATCTCTTTAATTAAACCATGCTAAGATTCTTACTTATCCATAACCTTGACCTTTTCGTGCATTTGAAGTCTCTTAATTAGTGTTTCTTTCATTTGACGAATAATACAAACTTAATTGTTTGAATTTGATTAAAAATAAGAATGCATTAAAATTAGTTAGCGCAACAAACGCGTTATTAGCTGTCAATTAACATTATATAATTCCTTTAATTTTTTTAAAAGGGCAATAAATATTATGTGATAAATTAAAGAAATTAGCATAAGGTAGTGGCAGCAATCATCATCCGACCATTAAAAGACAGTGCACACGAGTTGAGTCTCTTTCCTTTATCCTTTGCTTATCATGCAATTAATGATCATGTTGGTCATTAACTCGTGATTCAAGATTATGATTAAAGTACTTAGCACAAAGGTTATGTTGGAATCTGCAAGGTGGTTGGGGATGTTTTTGGCTTCACATCAAAAGGAAGTGTGATCATGGCAGGAGCAGAGTCTGGATTTACCTCTTCAAATGGTACTTCAAACGTCAATGACTGGTACAAGCAAACCTCATCTTCTTTGCAATAGTATACCTGAAAATTGCTTTTACATTAGGCAAGTGGCAATAGTAGCATTATAAACTAGGAAAGTAACTAAAGCTACATGAGATGCTACCAACACATTATACTATCAAACTAGCCAAAGCACATACTATAGAGGTCGATTTTCCATATGGCAAATTGATGCTTTATTTTGCTCAAAAATTGCCTGACAAAGTCTATTCTTCGTTAAATAGTTGAATAGACACGCGCATGGCTTAAAGAAGCAAATGCAAACCATAGACTTGACTAAAGTAATAAAACTCAAAAAGATACATCTCTACAGATAATCGTACCTTGCAATAAACTTTGCCGGTGGATGATGAAGCAGAAGATCTTCTGAAGTGAACTACTGCAGAACCTTCTGGACTAAGATTTCCCTCCAAGAAATCGACCTCAGCAGCATTATCTGGATTAAAATCTATGCTAAATTTACTCTGCGCTTCCTGCATTTGGCAGAAGGCAGAAAAGTCTATGAGGCATATATATACAGAGGGACATATTGAGGTGGTAAATTCTAAGAGTAGGAAAATAATGTTCCTATTTTCGTAATCAATATGTTCAGAAGAGAGAAAGAAAACCTTTGAGAAATGGTATCCTTCAGGTACCGAGATTTTTATGTTCAATGTACCCTCATTGGATGAACCACCATTAACTACAACAGTCTGTGTGTCAGCTCCAGATCGCCGTCTAAGGCGCTTCAAAGATCTAGATTTAAGTGGAGGCTGCACTCCTTTCAACTCCAGAGTAAGAACTTCAGCTTCTGATTTGTTCAGATCTAAGTATCTTATCACACTGTTATTTGTATCTGCTATGTATAATCTTCCTGAAAAGATATATAGAATAGAGTCAAATACAAGTTTCAGCTGTAACATTTTCAAACATGAACACTGAGATACATACAATCATAATTAGCTGAAAACAAGATATGATAATTTGAGTGTGTATAGGACAATGCAGCTCTAGATCTTTGTTTAGGTCAGATCATAAAAATCATGAAACTAAACTAAAATTGAACAAAGGTATGATCTAACTCAAAACTTAAGACATTGTACCATTGCCATCGCATGGTAAAATTTCTTGGTTTAACTTGTCAATGAAACTACAGCTCCTTAAATAATTGAAGACATTGTAAAAAGTACTAATGAATCTTAAGCAATTGATACCCTAGTGATCAGAAGTGTATATCATCCCAGTCTTCTCCCAAATTTCTCTATTTGGCCTTTCCTTCTGTCATCACCCAATTGCTCACTCATGCACCAAAGCAGTATACGTAACAATGGCCTTGTTCTCCACCAATACCAATATTTTTTAGGACATAACTGGTGTCATGCTCCATCAAGAGACATGATAAACCTATCTATCCATCTATATATCTATTTATCTCTATCTCTATCTCTGCCATTTGCATCTGATCTCAGGACAATTGTGAAAGAACAAAGCAAAATGAGGTTACTTGAGATACAGGAGCTGATCAGTTAAGAAGTGTTTATGCAGGAATGAGTGTTGCCATTATTTGATTACTTTTTCACATAAATAACTCATCCCACATGAAAATAGACAAAGCTTAATGCTTTTGCAGGAACATCTGCTTGGTCAATTAAAAACTACTGCCCTGCATAACCAGCACTACTACTGTTCTTGCTACTGCAGCTTAAGATGAGTAAACAAAAATTAAGCATGAGAGAGCTCCTGCAATAAATTAAAATTGAAAGGAAGAAGCATAGTAGGTAATACCATCTGAACGTATTGTAAATGACAAGGAAAATAAAAAAGGTCTTTTCGAGGCGACATTTGTCAAAATGCTACTGTTCCATGACTCCAATTTAAATCATGAGGTCAAATTTTGAGGACACCAATTTCATTGAGATTAGTAATGTGTCTTATTCCTGCAAAGTTCGATGGTCCACTCTCAGAGTAACAAATCAGCCAAATTAAACTGTGTACAAAGAAGAAGAGATTACCATTTTCTGCTTCGACAATTCCAGATGGTTCTGAGAACTGCATGAAAATTTAAAAAGAAGATGAGAGAAGATAATCATCAAAATTGGAAGGCAGACATCTAACGAGTAAAAGCAAATTGTCTTTAGAATGAGAGATCTAAGAATCAAGAAGAAAATTATACTTCGCACATGTTAATTGAAGCTTTAAAGTGACAAAACAGTAAGACTTCTCTTTTTTCCCCTTTAATAAGGAAAAAATTTGTTGATGTATATTGTAGAAAGGATCTTTCCATATAAAAGAAGTACAAAAAAGGTAGGAAATAGTTTTGTCAAGATTCAGGGGATAAAAATAATTTTTGTGACTATTGGAGAATGTTTCAGGTCCATCCAAATAAGTGAACATGATTGGGTGCTCTTTGCAGAAATAGCAATTTTCTTTTAGTCAGTATCTTGTTGCATGTATGTTCTAGAACTTATCTCCCAATTGGCGTGCCTTTTTCTCTTTGTTCAACACAACCTCTGCATTCACCATGCAGCCTCACCCAAAATAAGACAGTCATGCACAAAATTTAAAGTGGAGAGAGTGTGGACTGTGGAGAGAAAATAAAGCAGTACCGGTAGCCTAATTTTTTTAAAAACTACCAAACTTATTTCTTTCGTCATATTACATTCATAAGTAGCTTCAAAAGAGATTTGATTGACAGTAAAAGATTTAAATAAAATTTTACACACATTATTTTAACATCAAGAATCTGGCATCCGTTTCCCTCCTACCATTACAAGCAGCTTTTATTGATCGTTACACTACTTTTGTTTAGCCGAAAACGTGGAAAACCTTCCATAATATACAAATCTAATATAGATCAAGTTCATATTTATCCTTGTACAGAACGTTCTGAAATTTTTCCTGGCATCTACAAACTTGGATACTTTATAAACAGTCAAGTAATTTCAGAAGCCGACAGATATTTGCTATATTTATTCATGCTGGATTTACCTAAGGGTACAGTCATATGCCTTACTAAAGTGTTTCAATCATGTCCATGACTTGCTTCTGTTATTTTCCTTGCTTCTTTACACATTGGATTCACTTAGAAAAAAAAGAAAAGGGGAAAAAAGAGAAATACCGAACATTTGTTCCAAAGACAATGATCTCCACATGCTACTGCTCATTGATGATGAAGTGTTACATAGAAAAGGTTTGGCGAGAGGGGTATGCTGCTCGTGTACAAGGGCCTTTTATAACTAAATAGGCTATTTACAGATGCAGCCACACATTTTAGAAAAAATAATATGCTAGATTTAAAATATTCATGTGTCAGCAGCTTAATCAAGTCCGTCAAGTCGGATAAATAATATGGTCTATGTCATGATACTTCTTACTCATTTCCATGCTATTAAGTATAACATCTATGTGGACATAGAATGTGATTGGGGGCAATGAATGTCAAAGAATGCAACACTAATGTCCAGAATATGATATAAGAAAAGATATATGAACTTTCTCCAACCTGAGCTGCCAGTGCTGCTCCATCTTTGAAACCAGCCTGACCAACACCAGCTAATGTAGTCACCCTTTTACTATCTGGATCTAGTTTTTTAATCTGGCAAGTTAGACAAAAAAGGGAAGTTTTAACTTACTTGAGATGTTTCTGTTAAATTTACCGAAAAAACAAGTAGTTCATTATTGAAACACAAGTTGAATAAAGTGGTTTCTTTGAGCTTGAAATCGCAATAAGCAGCACATGAAACATCGCATTTCAAGCTCAGTAGTTGATTCAAAGGAGAAGCAGGAAAATGGCCACAAACTGTTGAAACCTTATACTTCACTATTATTCTTCATACGAGCAACTGTTTCTAATCTGCCATAAGGCACAACAATCAGCAGATAAAATTTTGCCTACACACAAATTATGACATCAAACGAAATTAGATGATTTTACATAATTCTCCACAGTACCAATTTTTGGTTAAGCAAGCTAATCTTTATTAGCTTTGATATCTCAATCATAACATTATTCAAGAGGAAACCACAAACTCCACCATAAGTTGTACCATTATTGACATATTCTCCTCGATATTAAGTGTAAGTTTACATGTATTAAGTGTTATCAACTAGTGCTTGCAACTACATCCTTCACTGCACGGTTTCAAACTTCCCAAAGACCCTTCTCTCTTCTATTTTCTCCTCCTTCACTTTTGATAAACCCACCACATCACAAAATATTCTTAGACTAAAAGGTGCACGTTATAATAATAATCTTTGATCAAGTCCAAGTGACTAGAAATAATATATGACTATCCAGATTACGTTTGAAAAAGAAAACTAAATGTGTTTATGCCAAAATAGAAGGTTCTTCTGGAGGTAGAGAGAGTGAATGATAAACAAAGTGATAGGGAGACGGCAGGTGAAAAATATGTTTTAAAAATCACATTTGTACATTCATGGGCTCCCACAAACAAACAAAAAAAGAACTTAACGTAGGAATTAAAAGCAACCAAAGCTGATAATAGCATCAATTAACTGCATTTAGTATTTCTTCCATTGGAGGTCTGTCTTCTAGATGCTTATCTGTTTGGTCTTTTCCACTAGAATAATATGCTGATAATAGTAGAAATATATATTAAAGTAGTGATTGAGAAGTTGGTTTGACAAATGAATATCACATCATAGTTCAAATTAAACTAATAATAAGATGTCTTAGGAAAAGTGTGTCAAACATCAAAAGATATGAAATTGTGTCGCATATGGAGCAAATGTTTACTGTCAAAAAATTTGCCTGTAAGTACCTTGTGATTATAAGAATCCGCAATATAAATTTGACCATCCTTTCCACATAAAACACCTAACGGATGTTGAAGAAGCACTTCAGAGCCTATTCCATCATGGTCACCGAACTGCACGATAATTGTTTCTTTAACAAGTTTTGTTCTGTCACAAATGTGACTTATGTATACTAGAGAAATGCAAATCTGGTTTCTTTGGCTTCAAACAAAAATACCCTAAACAAGTTTTCTGCAATAATTGGATCACCACCAGCCAGTAATCTTGAACCTCCTGTTCTTAGATCAACTGCCCGAATGGAGCTACTCTCACTATCAGCAATATATGCCTCCTTTAGATCTACAAAAAACAAGTAAATGGGTAATTAAAAGCTGGAAACTTGGAAGGTCTTGGCAAGGTGAAGAGGAAAACTTGGAATACCATCCCGGTAGTGATATGATGGACTATATGGAAAAGAAAAGAATGTGAGCGCTTTTGAGAGAGATTAATCTGAATCTGTAATTAGTATCAAATACGGATGTATATCTTCATCTTTTTTTCTGGTGCAACATGGCTATTGCAAATGACATAGATGCCATGAATAACTTCCTGAGCTCATTACACAAGTTGTAATGTAGCCTCCCTTTTGTACTAATTTTACAGCATTTTCTTAAGGGGTGGGTTTGGTATAGAGTGTCTAAGAAAAATGCTGAATAAGGTGTATCAGTAATGCTGGTAATTAGTTACGCTGGCATTATTTCTTATACATTGTTTGGTATGATGTATTAGAAATAACAACCCTTGCATAACTTCTATAAAAAAAATGTTTGTTTACAAAAATACCCTCCACTCTTTAGCTTTGGGAAATGGGAATTATCTTGAGAGGGATTTGAGGAGTAGTTATATCATTAATCAAATTAATGCATGTTTTGAAACCCTTTCTATTACATACATGGAAATGCATGGGTATTAGTAATATATACACCAATACACAATAGATTTTATAACTAATGTTATGCTAAAAAGTGTACCAAACAAGATACTAACACACAAAGCTAATGCACGCATTATTTTTCTAATACACACGACCAAACGACTCCTTATTGCTGAAGCTATTTTTTTAATCAGGATACAGAAATATAATATACTGCCTCTAACAATCCAAGAAAAAAAAAAGTAAATCAATTGTATCAAAGGAAAAGGTAAAAACTGTAGTTCAGTTAAAAGAACAATTTATGACTTCAGATTACCTCGTGATAAGGAAATCCCGGAAGGTTGTGCAAAAGATGTGCTGGTAGAGCTTTCCCATGGCCAAAAAGAAGATACATAAACAATAGTCAAAACTTCAGCAAGTTCGTCTAAAGTAAGTGGTGAAAAGGAAATGTTCCCACAACTAACACATACAAGGACAAGTCATACAATGAAAGAAACTAAAACCCAAAAACTATAAGTACAAAGCGGTTTTCTCCTTTCCACATTACATTAGTTTTTTCCCTGTTTGTTTTTGACTGGAAGCTACTGCAGATTCATAGAGATCAATTTTTTTCACAAAGTGTTACTAGGAAGTAATAGCACTAACCATATTGTAGGTAGCCGATAAAGAAAATTTTGCTAAAGCTAATGTTATACAAATTTTTTACTAGGAAGAGATCCAGAGCACATTATCAAGATTCAAGACCAAAAGGGGGAAGTACTGAAATATATATTCCTTTTGAGTGTGGATTCTTGCTTATAGATTTTGTGCTCTTCATGTTCCAATGAATTAAGTTAGATGATCATGTTAGAACTTAGAAGTCCACAGAAATGGTCCCAAAATTCTTTGACAACTCCTATCCTTGTGAATATCTTGCTAAAAGAGCTCACTCCATAAACTCTTTATTGTTATCACTAAAAATGAGAGATTTTTGGAAAGACTACACAGGCAGTTCAAAAGAAGAAACATATCCATGGGGTTTTAGAATATGAGCGCACTGAAAGATTTACAGAGCAAAAAGCATGAACTTCAGTTTGTTCCTGTCTTTGATTAACAGTGGAAGATCTGGTCCTCAGTTGATTCTCCCTCGCTCTAGATTAACATATGGACCTTTTTTTAGAATTAAAAAAAAAAAGGAAATTCTTTTCTTCAAAAAGGCTTGGAAACTAGTTTAGAAGTAAAAGCGCCTCAAAAGAAACCTCAAAAGAAAGTGTGATAGACAGATGATGCTAGTGAGCATCATAGCATTCAATAATCAATCAATCAACTATACTTCAATCTCATATAAACAACTAGCACAGTTAATCAGCATTTTACTGAAACTCCAATTGACCTAACACACAGGCAGACGCGCACACATGTTACCTTGAGCCATTCAAATTTCTCTCATAACCATTCCCACTGAAAGCTCTAGTAATTCCATCTGATGTCGTGTGCTCCCAGATCTGATGCTGACCGGCCATTGCGATGTAGACAATTTCATTCTCCGGTTCAAAGCAGACATCCCAGGGAGAGTTGAGAAGCTGAAAATATGGCCAGCGATGTTCAGTTCCAGATAAAGAAGGATAATTCACTAGACTATATTTGAAATTGATCTAAAAGAAAGAAAAGATTAAAGCACAAAACTACGTATACAATAAGCTAGAGCTAACTGGAACCAGTTTGTGACCATGTAATTATTTAATTTGATCCAATCTTGCCTGTGCAGTTCCAGTTCCTCCTCCTTCATAATCAGAACCTTTTGTCCCATTTCCGGCAAGGGTCCGCACTTTCTCATTCACAAAGTCAATGACCCTATAGTAATAGAACTCAATAGATCAAATTAAAAACTTCAATAAATTATCCAGGCAAAGAAAAGCTATAAGCACATCATGCCCAACTAAAAAGGAAAAATGAAGGAACAGCTTCCATCTGTCAAAAATACAAATATAGGGGAACAGAACATCCAACCATATGTTGCTAATGCTGGGAAATGAGAAGTTAAAAAGGGTTTGAATGATTTAAAAACAGTAAATACCCTAAGAAAGGCTTGACAAACTACAAGTTGGTTTTATCTCAAGAGTGAGAAAACATCAAAAGATTGCTCTTCTTCTTTGAATCATCTTGAGTTGAGAATATAATATTATGAGTATGAAATTGATTGGTGAAGGTTAACACTCTGTTTTAAGAAAAGTGGACACAATTTTCGAAATGGAAACTACAATGATTCATACAGAGGGAATATTTTGGCAGCACTGACTGTCAGGTTAACCGATTAGACCACAGAATGACATTAGTATTTAAATTGACAATACAGAGGACAGGAAAGGAAGATGTATATATGACTGATTGTTATTTGCACAGAACTAGACTAGCAGAGTGAATTGAGGAAACTTATCAGCATAATTTGGCATCATATTATCCTGTGAGCGAGATATACTAATTTGAGGATTAGTATTCCATCGGATTTGGTTTTAAAAGACTACTTTACCTCCAAATTTAATAGTAAAAGGCAAACATTTGCCTTAGTATTCCCCCATCCTCAAACCAATCCAGTTTCTCCTTCTCCTCCCCCTTCCTCGCCGTATCCACAGCCCTACTCCACTAATATTTCTAGCATATTCTTCACCAGCAAGATCTAGATCATTACTTTACAGTGGCCTGATTGTGATTCCTGTCAACCCCAACCCCACAAGCTAACACAGCCTACTGGCTCCCCTGCCCAAGCTTGAGAAATCTCTCTTTTACCCCTCACGCCCTACCTTTAGTGAGTAGGTCTCCTCCCCCTTCCCACCCGTGGTGGAACAGATATCCTTACTCATTTTCTTTTTTCTTAATTTCCATTGGCTTTTTGTTGGTAGTAATGTTATGGTTTCTTATGGTGGAACAAATATCTTATGGTTTCTCTTTTTCCACGACGTTCTTTTCAACAAACTTTTTAAGTATCTTCATTCCTAAAAGTTTTTCCTTACTGTTTAAACTGTATGAACCAACCTAGAGGAAACATAGAACTATTTAAGCTCTCCTGTTAATCTATTATCTATTTCCCTAATTTCTTTGCCAGGAAAAGATGTGCTGACCTGTCAAAAAAAGACATTTGTAATCAAGTCACGCTTTAATTTAACCTTGCGAAAAACTCAACCAGTTCTAGAGATGCCGCATATGAAGATTTCATTAATGTGTAGAATGAGTGATTATAGCTAATACATGAATACTCCTGTTTGCCTAACGATTCTCAAAATAAACTTCAAACCTAGCAAAGCCATTATTACCGCCTAAGTGATCTCTCTTTTCTGGTCAACTGCAGATAGATTAGTCAAAACCAAACTAAAAATTAAAGAGATAGGGATGGTTATCAACATGTAAAGTTACAAATTTTGAAAGCTCCAAAATATTTGTCCTAAACTAAAGAATGACAATCTATCAAGAGTATCAAAAATTCAAATGAATCAAAAAGTCAAATTTAGCCATGATAATCAAACTAGGAGTAGCTTTCAACAACTACTTTACCATCTTCTATCCTATTGCAACTAATAAAATATGCAACTCAAGCTAACTAAGGATCTCCGTGTATAGTCAAACTACTTAATGTAAACTAAGGAGATAACCACTACAGCACAAAAATTCCCATTTAAGAAAGAAAGATAAAGCACATCACAAAATCCAACAAAAGTGCAGTTTTTTTATTTTATAATCACAGAGACGCAAAACTTCTTCCATGAAAAACAAAAATATTTGAGATTAAATAATATATCCTTTGGCCAATCCAAGTCCTCTCTCCCGCCCACGGGCAATAATCAGTATCAATAAACCCACAAAGTTCAGTTTTATCCTCAACTTCTCAAAGATGGAGGCACGAGCATCTATTCTGAGGAAAATATGCATGGAAATGGCGAATTCAGAAAATAAACAATAGATGATACGGTCATTCAAATATCATAAGCAATAACATGTATTTCTTGCCCAATAACAGGCATGCCTCTTATGCCAGTACCTTAAAGCATGGTTTTCAGTATCTGCCACATACAAGAGGTTCTTCTTCGCATTGTAAGCCAAACCCTGAAGATATAGTAAGAACTAAGATTTGAGATTACTTCTGCAAATGGGAAAAATTGCAAAATTACTACAGTTACCTGAGGACGATTGAATGTGGCATCATCAAAGTTACCATCACGAAGACCCTCTGCTCCTGTGCTTCCAACTTGGACTAAAAAGTTTCCTTCTAGATCAGTTACTACCTGTCCACGCGTGAAAATTGTCCAGGATTAGTAATTCTACCATTCACCTCATAAAAGAGAAAGAATAACAACAATAAGATCTAGGGGTAATACAGGTTAAGTATGAAGGACCAGAAGTCCATAACAGATATGATACTGGCTAATCCCAGTTACTCAGATAGTGTAGTACGTGCGCGAAAGATTTGGTTATGGGAAAAAGTAACAGAAGAAAAATCATTGCCATATTCTTGAGACTATGACAGAGTAAGAAGGAACTAAAGTGTAACAGAATGAAAAATTCAGAAGAGAGCAAAGAAACAGAATGTATCAAGAAGGTAGCATAATTTCCTAATTCCGAAACACCTTTTGAGTCCCCCACAAAGAAGGAACCAGCTCTGTAAGAAAATCAAAAGTAAAAGAAACAAAATGTACATCTCTTATGCGCATAACTTGCCAGCGCTAACGGCTTCCAATCTTAGTTCTTTGTTCTTCCATCATCAAATTTTGGATAAAAAGGAGACCTAATAACCTCTCAAACTTATTCTAATATGCCACCCGCCAATCTTTATTAGCAGGAAAGACTTTTCAGAAGATACTCTAATTTCATCTCCAAATTACTATTACTATGCACTGCATTAGAATATGAAATGATCATACTTTGACACTTTAGTGATATTATCCCTTGCCTTCTGACAAAATGTATAAAGTTTGATCTTATCTTTGCTAGCACTAGACTTTCATCATACTTTCTGTTTCTGTAGCTTCCCTCTTGCAAATCTTAGAAAATGAATGATCATGCTTTGACACAACTTTTGGTGATATCAATATATTAGCTTTTAAAAACGAACCTTTATTCTTCAATTTTTCATTTCCAACAGTAAACAGGTAGTTGGAACTCCTGCAACCCCAGTATCGAGAATACATTTACTTTCACAGGTAGGAATACCTCCATTTATTGATAATCAACAATGCAAACTTTAATATCAAACTTGATATTCTTCAATAACCCCATGGTCAGAGTTCATAACTTCAGAAAAAACAGAAAACCTCAAAAAGAGTTAAAAAAAACCTAGATGCTACAGACACCAACCACTTGCTGCAGTTCATGCATTCAAAAATTCTCAAACTACTACAATAATCATACAGAGAGAACACAGAAAGGAGAGAGAAGAAGAACCTACTATTCGGTTATGATTGCTGTCTGAAATAAATAGCCGGTTGTTGAGGACATCAATTGCCAGCTTACCAGGGAACTTTAAAGGAGATGTTAACAAGCGAGGATCGTTGTCTTTCTCCAAACGCAAGGGTATGGGTTTGCTATCCAAGAGCTTCTTCTTACCATAGAAAAGAAGAGCAGCCTCGACTAAATAATCAAGATCCTACAAGCCAAAGCAAGAAATGGAAATGACTGCTAATTCTTGTCAAAAATGCCAATTGCCACATATCATTTTGATTGGAAAGAAATATCCCAGAGGCATAAGAAACTGTGTTACAAATTATCTCATTTGAAAGAATTACATGCCATAAGATAGCAAGAAAAGATGGGACAAATGGAGAAACTCCAATATGTAGCTGCCTTAAGAAATTCTTCTATGAAGCTGCATTAAGTAACAGCAGGAGCTTAGATGTTTCTATAGTATTTTTTTTCACGAAAGAAAAGAGAGGAAGAGAATAAAAGCAGAACAAAATAGAGGAGTCTCAATATAATGGAAAAGGTGAACTAGTTTCAGTTCCCTAAAATATCAAAACCTTCCTAGGCTAGGTTACGGAAAACTAATATTAGAAAACATATTTTTAAAATTCAAATGATAGAGAAATACCACATTGAGGTCCCAGATAAGGGTCTGTCAGCTACCAAAAAAAACTGGCTATGATCTGGTCAATCTTTCTACTCAATTTGGAGTACATTTTTGAGTAGATTCTTTCTTTCTCTTTCCACTTTCCTACTTATGCGTTTACATCTGGAAGTAATTGTTTTGCTTTTTAAGATACAATGGATGATCAAAGAAAGTTGTGGATAAACTTTCTGTTATACATGGAAGGAAAGGGAAAATAAAGAAAATTCTAATTTCATTCATCTATTTTGGTACATACTACAAGAAGGTTTTACTCAAAATAAAGTGGATTCATGAAATGCGCAAGACAGAAAGGATACATGCATCTCTAGTATCCTTTAAATTAGTACTGTATGAAGGTCTGAGACTTTTTTGAGAGAGTATGAGGTTGTGACACTTCATAATGGCTTCTGCAAGTACAGGGTATGAACTTCACATTTCTGTATGTAAAGGAGTTGAGGGATAACATATATGATTAAAACAGTATAGAACAGCGACATACAGAGTTCTGAAAAGCTATTGTCTATAGGCAATTTTCATTATTCGGTTAGCCAGCAGTGTAGTTCTCTCAAGAAATTTTCAGCATTATTTGCCAGTTCACACTTCAAAATGTATTGTATTCATAATTCATTTATGTGTTATTTATGAGTATTGACTAAGCATCATAAATTAAATTGCTTCATACATTTCAATAATCTTAGATATTGAATAGAATTTTATTTAATCCTGTGTTGTTAATGTGAAAAACAAAATCAAGCATAAATCTTGACTACTAACTAATAATTTGGCAAAAAGAGTGAGTGATAGTGAAGGACCATTTTCAAATAATATTTGAAAATTTACCATACACAACAATTAGAACCCTGAGTTACAAATTTCCAAATAATCATAGCGTAAGAAATGTCCTAATGACAACTATGTCAAAGCAGTGACTATCTGTAGAAAATGTTTAGTCATCGTATCTATTACTCCCACCGTCCCATTTTACCCGACACCATTTGACTGGTTTAGGATGTTAGTTTGAACATGTGCATTATATAACTACATAACTACAGAGAAAAAAATTTTAAGTTTGCTCACAGAGAGTATATCATCACAGATCAAGATTGATTAGCTAATGAAATTGAAAGCTTAACATGGATATAAGTTGTAAAAGAAATAATATTTGAGAATGTTGCCAATTTTTGGTTTTTTTTAAATAACTGTGGTGCTTGGGTCAGCTTGCACACACCTAGACTAATTCCATGGGATACCTAACACCTCCCACTAGATAACTCTATCTACCAAGGCAAGGAGAGATGAAAAGAAATCACCCAGTGTTTTTGTCTCCGTTGGAATTTGAACTTGATACCTCATGATTCTTAACCCACTTTTTGACCACTTGGGCCACACCTTGAGTGCCAGAATGTTGCCAAATTTTAGGATATCCAAAAACAAAAAGTTCAATAATTTGCAACAAAGACTTGAGACAAAGGGAGTCTATAGCTAAGGTTGGATTAAAATAATGAGGGTTTTCAACGCGTATCAAAACATACTTCAGTAAATAAAAGTGTGTTTTCTCTAACATCTTAAACTTTTAGATGAATCGGTCACATAGTTCAACATAGTATTAGAGCAGGCAGATGTCCTTGTTTCAACTCTCATCGCTACCCATTAATAAAAAAAAATCCACCTGTTTGGCCAGTGAAAAACAGTCAGGCCCGCACGAAAGGATGCATTTTAAGGACATATTAAGTAAATAAAATATATTTTCCCTAACAACTTAAACTTTTAGATAAGCTAGTCACACAGTTCATCAACGAGAGTGAAATGACATTCTCTCAAAAGTTTTCTTTAATAATGCACTTTGAGACGCGTTCAAGAATTGAATGCATTACAGCAATTGTCAAGTTAACAAATGTGCCATCAGGAATGTGTTAGATAACTCCTGTATATATACTACTATGCATTTAACATCAAAGAGAAAAGGAAATCTGTAAAGAAAACCTTTCGATGACCTTCGCCAGCTATTTGTGCCAAGAGCTTGCCATTTGGCCCGACAAGAACAAATGTTGGCCATGAATTGACACCTAATTCCCGCCATAAATTCATTTCTCCATCATTGACAACCTGATCATTCAATAGAGGTTAAAAAAGGGAAGCAGGAGAGACACCCCCAATGTAAAGTTAAAGCTGATATTTTGAAATGATAACAATGTTAAATTTCAAGTTACCCTATTCACCAGTATCTCAGATCTGAATAGTAAACTTCGGCAATAAACAAGGGCTTCAATTGGAAATATGAATTACATACATTGTCGGACAATTTTTTATCATTAATAGGTGAATTAGCAAGTAATCCCTTCTGTTACTTTTGGATTGGAAAAGGAGGGAAGGGTGTGGGAGAGGTTGCCAAGACAGTGTTAATGATTGGAATGGCAATTTTAACATAGCCAAAGTATGGTGTAGATAGCAGCAGAGGTTCTACCTTAATCTACCAAAAGAAGAAATACATAACCTAATATGGATGCTCTAAATTCTCTGCACATTTATGTTGTTTCCAAATGTTCATTCATTTCTTGGGGATCTAATAGATTCAAGACCAAGCAGATAGATTGTGCTAAAGAACCATTTCAACATTAAAATCAGTAATAGTTCAGTGCTAAAGAACCATTCAACATTAAAATCAGTAACAGTTCAGCTCTCGAATAAGTACTTACTGGATGAGTGATTCCATAGCGTAATACAGCACTACGAATGGCTTCAAGGTCCTTCTCATTGTCAAACTTAGCTGAATGCACCCCCACAACCACAAACTGCAAAACTAATGTTTGATGAATTAGCTGCTACTATGATTAGAAGTGTATATGACCTCTCAGATGCAACTGTGGATAAAAGTACTAACTGATAACAAATATTCCTCCTATTTTTCAGATAATCAATATTAGCTTCCTCATAAAAAGCCTAGAAGTGAATATAGGTCAAACTTTCCTCACTCTTTCAATCTCTTTTTTACCATTCCCAAGAAAATATCAGAAAAGTTACAGAGTACGATATATGAAAAGTTGAACTTGTGACTATATTCCTTCATCAGCTCAAACCCAGTATACACATACAGATCTTATTATAAAAGCGAGAAAAGTTCACGAGAAGTACAGTTATCCTTCTGGTTATTTCACGTGTATGAAACTCAGGGCGGATCTAGGGGGGCAGGAGGGTGTTTGACTTAACCCCCTTGGCAAAATATACACTATATAAGGTTTTTTTTTATTTCTATGTACATATATAGATTTTGAATCACCTGAACACAATACTACAATTCACCTTAAGGTTCCAAGTTAAAATCTCAAGCACTAATTTTTTATTTGAGGTGACACTATTGGTTTGATCTATCAGTATTAACTCAGAAAGTTTACAGATTAGCCCGATTGAAAGCTAGATCTCATGAAATTTCTTTCTACTTTAACAGCATTTGCAATCTGGAAAACTCATTTCATGCCTATTCTTCTGTGAAAATTGCTCAAAACCAAGAGTTTGAAGATGTTATAGATATTGGATACAGAGGGATTTTATAGAATAAACTAATAGATTGCTGTCTGGATTTCAGAGTAATCTAAAGCCCAACTAAAAAAACAAATTCATTTATAGCATTTACCGCACAGAAAAGAATATAGATCGACACAGATGTGATATCAACATTGCAATCTAGACAACCTTTTATTGTTATCCTAAAAGTACTGCTTGATCTTAACATTCCTACATTTTAGCAACATTTCTTTCTAGATGAATTTTGAGCAAAATTTAAACCACCAAACTCACCCTAACCTGACCTAGCCATAACTTTTTTAGCTTTACTTTCCCTTCTCTCCTGAAAATTTTACTGCTGCAATGGAGCATCTCTATCTAGTGAGAATAGTTCCTACAGGCATGCATGAGCATGTGAACCCTTCTGCCAGAATTAGTAGAATTATTGATTGGGATGATTATGAAAATTTTCAGGATAGGTATAACTATGAGAGTGATTGGGGTAACATCTCAATGATCAACTTGTTATAGACAGATTATCATTTCATGAGACAGGCAATAAAGCTGAGATTGCAACCCTAAAGTATGAAAGGCAATCTTACAGGCATATCTTTATATTTATTTTCCAGAAACTCCAGATCTGGCAGTACATGCATACAGTTAATGCAACAGTAAGTCCAGAAGTCCAAAAGAACAACTTTTCCTTTCAAATCCTGCACAAACATACAAATATTTAGTGCATAGTAATAGCATAGATATATTCATCCAGAACTCCTCCTTTCTCCATTTTCTAGAATGTGCAACTTAGAAACATACCTCCAAGAAACAATAAGATTAAAAGTACTATTCAGCAAAACAGAAAATTTTCAAATTCATAGATGGTATAGGTATTCATGGTGGTAGCCCATCTGCTTAAGCCTTGATGGGCAGAATTACTCAATATTTGTGTGGTGGGAGGTAGCATGTGCCCAGTGAAATCTGTGCCGGCATCACCATTTAAAAAAGAAAAGGTATAGATCACTAAAAGTTTTTGCAACCAATATCTTTGTCTAAAGATTCTTAACATTGTTCAAAGGATAGTTTGGAAATCCATTACAATAGAAAAGTATATTATGAACAACAAAATATTATATTTGGCAGAAATTCCTCTCCAAGTTTCAAGAATTTTACATACATATATAGTCAGTAGAAAACATCGATTAGATAGCAGTAGATTACCAAAAGTTTCCAAAAAAATATTTGCATGAAGACTAGAGAAACGAAAAAAGAACATAAATATGCACATACATGAAAATAAGTTAAAAGAAATACAAACAAAGTTGCCAGAAGAAGCAAAATTGAAATATGAAATTATGCATTTACCCTGCCTAGCTGAAGGGGGGCTGTGTTCAGCCAATCAAGTTTAGATGGGAACTCGGGCACAATAGCCGTAGATTTCCTAACAAAATCCAGAATATTAAACATGATAAGACAAGATCTAAGTGAGGAATCCAAGAACAATTAAAGAGAAGTATATCGAGATCTAAGGACTCAAAAGATGCCAGAAAGCATGCAACATAACAACAACAACAACAACAACATACCCAGTGAATCCCACAAAGTAGGGTCTCGGGAGGGTGGAGTGTACACGGACCTTACCACTACCTCATGGAGATAGAGAGTTTGTTCCCGAAAAACCCTCGGCTCAAGTGAAGGCATGCAACATAAATGATACTAATTTCATAATTTATGGGAAACTACAACCTTCTTTATTTATAAGGTAGAAAAAGGTTGAATCAAATTTACATGTTTAAAAAATCTCAAAAACTTATGTTACCTGGTGTCCACATCAGAAATATAGTTTACAAACTGTTGAATCCTCTGTGAACTGGATGCATCTGCAGTGGCAATAGACAAATAAAAAATAATCTCCTTCCATTATCTCAAATATCGCCAAAAAGAAAAAAAGAAGAAGAAGAAGCCCATACTTCTTATACAGCATGGACAAAAACCACATTGGCAATGAACCAAAAAAGAAGAGAAAAGAATAATGTCATCAAGGGAAGTTTTCTACAAGAAGAAGAATGGAACAACGAAAATGAAGAAAAGATAGCAAATACTTCAATGTAAGAGGGGTAGACCTTTCTGTTCAAAAGGAAGACTGTCTGTGCCAAATAACAAGTTCCAGATAGCTTTTGGAGACGCATACTGCATTGCCTGCATAGAAACAGGGAGCTTGCAAAGATGAACACAAAATCAGGTTTTAAAAAAAAATTAAAAAGATGGCTTTTTTTTTCTTTCTCCTACACTCTGCTTTCTTAAATTCTATACCTTCCAGTTTGTAATAGTGAAGAGGAGACAGGATGCAGCAATTCCTAAACTTCCATATCTTATAACATTTCGTCTGGTAACCTGCACCCTGTCCAAAAATTATTTCTGCAACCTCACAACAACATTATACCAATTACCAAATGCCCTAAAATGCCCATCTCATAAAGGCATATGGACCCTTTTAAAGGAAAAAAGTATTCCAGTTTGCAAATGAGAGAATTTCATTTGTACAAGTATTATTCCTACATGCAAGCAAAACATAACTCAGTGATAATGCATCATGCCATAAAGTATATCGATAAGGATGGTAAATCACCAGTATGCATTGTTCTTAGAAATTCAACTTAATCCAGGTTAAGTTTAAGAAAAGAATTTAAGATGGACAAAGAGGGAAAGAGATATGACTCCTCCTTTACGGACTTACCTTAGAAGAAAATCTAGACAAGCATGTGAAGAGAATCTATCTTCGTTTCTTTGTTTTAAATAGGATAAAATAAGCAGTACTTATCTATAGTAGTTATTTATTGGCAGTACTTATCTACAGCAGTAACTGTTTCTATGGTTAGGAGTTATCCTTATGTTTAGTGTAAATATGTGTATTTACGAGAATTCTGTAGGAAGAAAAGTATTATCATTATCTTTGTATCTGGAGATTTGTCCACTCCATACGGACATAGTTATTGGTTAATGCAGTGTTTAAGATTCTTGCACTTTATTTAACCAGTAAAGTTTCATTCTCTTCTCATTTCATCTTAGTTTCAATCAGAAAGACAAAAGAAGGGAAAGAAAGATGACTCGACGAATGCATACAGAAATTTGAGGAATTAGATATCAAAAGTGTACATGATGATGCAGCAGATGATCTAATGTAGATGATCAAGATATTGAATCGCTCTTACCCTCCAATTGAAGATACGGCACCACTGGTTGGATAATTATCCAGCTCTGTGATACTCCCTGTCATATTGGATTCAGGGGAGGAGAGAGCTAGATCATTAATGGATTGAGATTCCTGCACCATCACATCTGCATTGTTTGTCATCATTAGATTCATTTTATAGAAAAGGAGCCACTATTAACCACAAATGATATGCTAGATGAAAACTAGAACCAGCAGCTTTCCATCAACTAAGTAAAAGACAATAGTTAGCAGCTAAATCATACAGCTTAAGGGAGCAGAGAAGAGGAAATCCTTCAACAAATTATAGTGTCATTACAAAAAAGAGCTTACTCGCAAATTTTTTCATAAATAACACAAAAGAGCTTCAGTACTCTACATTTGTCAACGGTACACGAAAAGGGCAGTTCTTAACATGTTGGTGAACTACATACTATGGCTACCAGAGCCACCATCGAGGATATCTTCAAGTGAAATATCACTTATGTCCTTTCTGATGAGTGATGGCTCAGCTGCTTTTAGAATATTCTCTGATAGGGTTGTCGTCACAGCTATACATCTGCAAGTAAGTCAACATACTTTAAGAATGTAGAAGAAAGAGAATCAAATTGATCACTAAAACCAGAGGCAAAGAGGTACATTAAAATTTAATGATGATGATACAGCTTACTGATTCAGTTGACAGATGCAACAAAAGAAGGAAAGTTCAAGTGGGGTTGGTAATACCAACAACTTTGAACGAGTGTACATAGTACAACTATACAAAGAAAAAGAAAAGGCATTCAATCGCAAATACCTCATATTCGCAGCTTTCGCAGCTTGTACTCCAGCTAATGCATCTTCAATCACAATACACTGTCAAAATAGAGGATTATGATTACATCTGTCAAGGTCTACAAACAGAACACTGATCTACTTAACACTTAAAAAAACTTCATCATCCTCGAACAATGAACCTTCGGCAATTCATAATGCACTCCCAACTGCATGGTGTATGGTCCCTGCTGCTATCTTTTGGAGCATTTGGAATGAAAGAAGTAGTAGATGTTTTGATGGGATTTCAACTCCTAATCACAATCTCAAATCCAACTGCTTGATCTTTCTTATACATTTAACCACTGCTGATCTCTTTTTGGACAATGTTTGCTCTTTAATTATTTAGTAAATTCTTGTACAAGAGCAAACCCCTTCTTTTGCTGTAATTTTTTTGCCTTGCATCTTCTTGATGCCTTTTAATGAAAAATACTTACTTCATAAAAAAAATGCACTCCCATTATTATATATCCATATTTAGAAAAACTCTTCTCGCTGACAGAATGAGAATTGAGCATCTTTTTTCCGTCCAGAAATTTAGTATTCAACATAAAAATTACTAACATATTTATCAAGTTTTTAGTATCTTCTTTGCTTAAAATTTTTTATTCAGCTAGCTTCATCTGATTATTAGAGTCATTTATGGATGATAATGTAGGGAACCCTCACTTAAACAGAACTGTGAATGTAAACATCCCATAATACCCACAGCTAAGTGTCTAAAAAAAAAAGAAATAAGTAGCAAGGCAGCATTGCACATCCTGGAAACTACCTCACTAATGGGAACATCAAGAATCCGTGATGCAGCCAAGAAAATATCAGGAGCAGGCTTCAAATTTTTAAAGGCATCAGCAGATACAATTGCATCAAACCTGTCAAATCGAAGAAAAAGGATACGAGGTCAAACATAAATAAAAAGATAACTAAAGACAAAGGAAGGGATCTTTCAATTATTTCACTGCAAACCTGCGATTTTCATCCGAGTTGTACACTTTCACTAGTATAACCTCACTTAAGTACTACATCCTTGCAAACTACATTATCAACCAAATAGTGTGTGTGTGTGTGTGTGTGTGTGTGTGTTTGCATGTGTACTGTGAAGAAATGGACCTTGAATGTACACAACCACAAAAGTTAGTTCATAACTGGAGGATTGCCCAAAATCACGTAAGGAGACGCACACAGCGCCCACCCCTCCGGGGCACACGCCAAGAATAGAAAACCTAGACACGGAAAACATAACACGGGGGAACAATATTAAGAAAGACAAACATAACAATAGGGCTCGATGGGTCTGATTTTGCTACCGTGTGAAGAAATGGACCATGGGCCTAAATCAACCCCAAAAGTGAGCTTATAAGGAGAAGATTGTCAAAGAACACATAAAAAGATCACAACCTTTGGAGTCTGAGATCCTGATTCCATGACTAACAGATTCATTATGTCAACGAAATGTTTATGTCCAGCAATTCCTCGGCAGAAGTTATATTGAAAAAGCCAAGTGTCTCGGGAGTAGATATCGGGTAGTACTCTACAATAAAACATATCTATACTGATAATTTAAATAAATGAAGTTCTTGCTATGTGCTGATTCAGTACAAGTCAATGTTTCTTGAATGCCAATTACAGAAGGAATGAGAAGCAGCTATTTAACAGCTATACCGCATTATGTTAACTCACATCGTTATTGGTAAACCTGCTGCAGCCAAGTTTGCATCAACTTTAATCCGATCAGCACTAGATGCTACAGCAACTTTGAGACCACTGCTTTTACACTGGTGTACCATATCACCAAACTAATGAAAAGTAACAAAAACAGAAAGAGCAAGAACATATAGTCGAGTAGCATCACAGGTTATACATACCTGAGAGACAAGTTCAAAGGCACCAGGGAAACCTATGCCAGAATTTGGTTTTGCATACTACAAATAATTGTCAGTTTGACAATAAAATAGTCAGTTCTGGGGTCAGTTACCATGACTAAAAGGAAAGTTCTTTCAGAGTAGATATTCATAAATATATGAAATTTCAATCACCTTTAATAAATATATCTCAAAAAACCTCTTCTTTGCAGCCTCGGTATCAAATCCTTCAACACCCTTAACAGAAGCAACACCACCTAAGAATTTTGCTTCACCTGATATATTTCGAGGGCAAAGGAAAATGAAAAGGAGAAAAGGTCATTGAGAAAATATGGCAAAGGAACAAGGTGTTACACAATCAAAAATTTCTTTCCTAAAGGATAATAACATCAAACTGATTTTATTATCAGTTGCGGTCGAAAAAAGGGTAACTCAAGATCAAAACATTTAACCGATGTATTTGGATCCAATGGCAATTAACAAGACAATCATCAAAAGAACTAGTTTCGTAGACAATAAGGGTGATTTTGTGAGTACAAGTGTTTCTCAAAGAGAAGGGTCCTAATTTAACATAGTAAACGAAAGAATTCACGTAAGGCCTCCAGGCTAGCTATATGCATGAAAGTAAGCAAATATTAAGAGCTAAAAAAAAAAAAAAGAATCCTTCGGCGTTAAATAGCTTGTATCCATAGAACATCTGTCGTGGCATAGATAATGAATAAATAGGAGTTAATATAATTCCAATTGTAACTAGCAGTCTCGAATCTTTGAATAGACAGAGAGAGATGCTCTTCCTGCGGCCCAAGAGTGTATTCATTCAAAGAGTTGGTAATGACTTTCTGCCCACCCGGAAATCGTAGTAAGCTGGGAGAAAGACATTCATATACAACAAGAACTGAAACCTATTATTTGAGTGGAAAGAGATGATAACAACAACAACAACATATCCAGTGAAGTAGAAAGAGATGATAACAACAACAACATACCCAGTGAAGTGGAAAGAGATGATGCTTCACAAAATCACAAAAATCAAATATTCAAATGAGGTGATGAAGGCTACCAGTTTCTTACACAACAAAGTTCCCACAGAGGGGACTGGACAGAGATTCTTGATAATTCTTTTCCTTTTTTTTTTCTTCTTTTTCATATTACATGTAGCTGGCTTAATAATTAATTCATCAGCATGGCTTTAAATAGAATGACAAGTGGTTGAGGTAAAACCGTAAAAGATATAATGAGGCAACATGACAATAGAGAGAATATCCAAGAAGAAGAAAATATATAAATCATCCTAGACTTAGGCAATGGTATCCAAAGAAGCATCGCTAGTCAACAGAACACCCAAAATATATAAATCAAGAAACTACTACTCAATCAAGAACTAGTTGGGGTTGGCCAATTGTTTCCCAAAAAATATGAATAGAACACTTGGAAGGGAAAAAAAGAATGGGGAAATACAAATAAGTATTAGCAGATTGAAAAAGAAACCTTTCCCCCCCAAAATTCAAAGAATGCAAATAATCAAGAAATTCCCAATAGAGAGAATATCCAAGAAGAAGAAGAATTTACCCATGCCCATGAAAGGCACAAAGTCTTCAACGGTAACTTGAACACCCATTTCAGCAAAAAGATCTACAGCCGCTTTTCTTGAGGGTTCTTCGCTATTGCAAAGCACACCATCCATATCAAACAACACAGCCGACACTTTCCCCCACAGGGTACCCGTCTCAGATACATTCTTGTCTTCCAATTTCTGGGAAGCATTCACCTTTAAACCCGTCTTTCTTGATTCAAACTGCAAGGGTTTTGGAAGAAATTGAAAGGAGAATTTGGATCTTGAGTTGAAAAGTTTGGGTTGTCCATGAGTACGAGCGGGCAGTAGAGAGGGTGTAAGCCTCAAGGCCATTCTTTTTTTCGCCTTTTGGGTAACGCTTCTACTGGAACCTTTATATACTTCTTATTGGGTGGCGGGGAAGGCAGTTCAGTTTCGGTTCCATGTGATTGGACTATTATACCCTTTTATCCGCCTTCGATATGAGAGGATAATCAAAATTTGAGGTGGGGTTTTGTCTTTTTTTATGTGATGGAAAATATTGGTTTTTTTATTTATTATTACGTATTAACAACAATAATATATCTAGTAAAATTTTATCAATAGAGCATACAAATAAAAAGTTGTTTATGAAAGATTTAATATTACCTATTAAGAGTCTGTTTGGCTTAGATTAAAAAAGTGTTTGGTAAATTTTAAATTAGCTTAAAAAAATTTAAAATTATTTTAAATAAGTTAAAAGTTAAAAGCTCCCTCCCACCAACTTTTTATTTTTCAGCTTATAATTTGTTCTACTTTGACCAACAAAATTACTTTATTATCTTAAATATTTTTTTATATTACCCTCCATTACCATACTTTATTATCCATTGTAGCTCTCTTTCAACGCAAATATATATATATTTTTTCTTTCACCATTCTTTTTATAAATAATTTATCATAGCAAAAAAATATTAATATGATAGACAATAACTATTACTCATAAACAAAATTAAAAGACATTTTAAAATTTTCATGTGATCT
>JBCEWC010001306.1:0-42372 GCA_038996855.1 Solanum aculeatissimum
TATATATATATATATATATATATATATATATATATATATGAATTGCATGTTTTCAAGTCTTTAAGCATGGAAACCCTAAGTTTTGGACCTAATCTATATGAAAGAATATTTTATAAAAGAAGAAAAATTTAAGCTATGATATGTAACAACATGAAGGTTTTAAAAGTTAGGAGTAACCTATTTATATTATGAACTTATGAAGATGTTATCTGAATTGTGCAAGTGTATGGAGTTTTATATATATGTCATGAATATACTTATGATTGTCTACTCCATGAGAATATACTTAATAAATTTGAGAATGAATAAATGATGAAAGTGTGAGTTCTCTCACCTAGCTATGAATGAGATGATGATAGCTCGTTAGAAGAGGAATCCGAGATGATGCTAGCCGTTAGTAAGGGCATAGACAAGACTTAGGAGCTATCCTTATGATGATGATTAATGTTCTAAATGCTTATGGGATGGGTTATTAGAATACCTCTCCATAATAAATGACTCTATGATCTATATTTATGATTATTTCGTGAGAGCCATGCTTAGCACCGAATAGACTTTGAGATAGATGTGAAAGTTCGCCATTAGAAGAGGTATGAGACCATTAGTAGAATCTCATTGTCCTATAACTACGTTCCATCATAGGGAATAGGAGTCACCCGGTAGTAGAGGTTGATTCCACCCATTAGTAGAAACTTTCTCAATAGTTAGCTTTAGTGGATCCACTTAGGCATCTTAGGAGGTCACCTTGGCAAGTGATCTCCTTTTTCTTCCGGTGCAGGAGAGATATCGGTACGCCATGGTTTAGCTCACATGGATTATGTCGGTCAAATGTTGCTCTCATATATGTTCAAATTCTCTCCATCTCTCCAAGATGTCCTTTTTATGATGATTTATGGTAAATCCTTCTTATTATACCCAAGGATTATATAACTCATTATTTTACAATCTCAAATGATTTTTTTCACATAAGTTGTGGTCCCTTGTTACTCCCAAATGGTATTTCTCCTAAAGGTACATGACTATGTCTTCAAGTATGTAAGGTGGTCTCCATTATGATTTTTAATGTTTCTTCGTAATAAAATGGTCTTTCGTCTAAAGTGATGTATTGTTCACCCAAGGATATTAATATTTTAATTATTCATAACGACATGTGTTTTCTCACTAACCTAAGTACAAAATGGTCTTTCATCTAAAGTGATTATTTCTCACATGCATTATTTCATGTTCTATGGCTAAAGTAATGTGTTAAATGATCACCCGTATGTGTGTTCTCCTCATACTTCAAATATGTTTCTTCTCTGGTATACAAATTAAATCCCTATAATTCATGCATGTTCCAAGTTTATATATGATTTCCTTATTCATGAATATGTTCACCCATTCATCCTACTAAGTTCTTTCTAAAGTTGTCATTGTATGTTTAAATGGTATTGGCTTTATTATGACTTACTAATGACTTTGTAAATGAATGATTTTAAGATGATACTTAGCATGAACCATCTTATCATTGTTTCCATGTCAAGTATTGCATATCTACATACCAGTACATTCAAAGTATTGATGCATGTATAACTGTTACTGATGCATGAATCAGTTATTAGAACTCAAGAAGGAAGTCATCAATTCTAATTGAGAGAAGAACTATCGCAACATAGAAGACTCTATGGATAACTCTCGAGCTTAGCACCTCATCTCAACTATGCACCCTTTCATGGGACTACACTTCATCAACCAAAGCCTATGCCTCCTATTTAAACCTATGCCTAACCAAATTTTCTTATTTTTTTTCAAGCCTAATTCTAAACCCCAAAGTGTCATTCCTAAGATGATTATATTTTTACAAAACTAATCCTCAAATTTCAAACTTTGTACCTCCACAGGAACTCTCATTAAAAGATCAATTGTCCTCTCCATTGCATCACTACCCTTACTTGAAACCTCTTTTTTTTCAAGAAGTCATCAATGGCCTATCACCATCACTCGCATAACAACAACCGCACATTCAAGCCTATCACACTAACCACTTCGACCATATCTATGAAAAATCAAGCCTTCTTTGCATTTTCAACCTCCATGAAGATCATTAATTTGCTTTTATGCACAAGAAAACTCAATAGGATAACAAACGGCTCAAGAAATCAATTCAAGAATTAGGGTAAAACTCTACTCAAACTCAATTACAAGAACCCACATGTGGGGCGCGTGGATGAACTCAATCCAACGCTATGAGTAGCCTTACATACCTGGGAATTTAGATTTTTGAAGAAGAATGCACTTGATTCTCTTGAAACCCTAGCTTTTCTCTTCCTAAAAATCTTGTTTAGAGTCTTGGAATATGTTTTGAACGTAAAAGGACTGATTAGATATGTTTAGGGGCTTATATAGGTGTAAAAACTTCAAGTGTAGGCTTTAAAAGGGTAGAAAAAGACCAAAATAATCCTTTAGAAAAAGCTGTCATAAGTCATCCACGGGCCCACTTATGGCCCGTGGAACCTTCCACGACCCGTAGAGACCTTTCGTAAACTTTTGGGCACCTTTTTGAGGTTACAGGAATATTCCACGAGACCAATCCATGACCCGTATAAGGCTTCATGACCCGTAGATGGATTCGTGAAGTCTGGGGCTAAAAATTGATATTTTGGGCATTTCCACAAAACCTAACTTTACGGGTCGTATTCTAATTAATGACCTGTAAGGGGTTTTGTGGAACAACTCTACAACAGATAGTCTTTAGTAAAATGACCATAATATTTGGCTCTAAACTCCAAATGAGGTGAAAGAAGTTGTGTTGGAAAGCTAATTCTAAGAGCCTTCATTTGGTAGGTCATGGGCTACCTAATTCTTTGTGTGTTAAGATTTATGATCATTTAAAGTCTACCCTTACATAATCCAACACTAGAAACTCAATTTATAGGAAAGTTTTGAACTCGTCCAAGTACTAGGGGTCTCTTATGAACCTAATACACTTCTAATACTCTTCACACATATGGGAATGAGCCTTAAAATATAGGAACATTCAAGGCATCACTAGATTCAAGCTTATATACTTATGATGAAAAAATTCGGGTTGTATAAATAGAGTTGTGGGGTGTTACAATATCTCACCCTTGGGATCATTCATCCTCAAATTATGAGCGGACCAAGGATGAATTCAAGGCACGAATAGAACATCGGAATTCAATCAACTCTGATCATTTACACATCTCAGAAATCAATTATTAGAACTCAAGAAGAAAGTCATCAACTCTATAGATAACTCTCGAGCTTAGCACCTCATCTCAACTATGCTCCCTTTCATGGCACTACACTTCATCAACCAAAGCCTATGTCTCCTATTTAAATCTATGCCCAACCACATTTTCTTATTTTTTTCAAGCCTAATTCTAAACCCCATGTCATTCCTAAGATTAATGTATTCCTACAAAACTAATCCTCAAAACTTAAACTTTGTACCTCCACAGTAACTCTCATTAAAAGATCACTAGTCCTCTCCATTGCATCACTACCCTTACTCGAAACCCTTTTTTTCCAAGAAGTCATCAATGGCCTATCACCATTACTCGCATAACAACAACCACACATTCAAACCTATCACACTAACCACTTTGACCATATCTAAGAAAAATCAAGCCTACTTTGCTTTTTCAACCTCCATGAATATCATTAATCTGCTTTTATGTACAAGAAAACTCAATAGGATAACAACTCAAGAAATCAATTCAAGAATTAGGGTAAAACTCTACTCAAACTCAATTACAAGAACTCAGATCTGGGGCGTGTGGATGAACTTAATCCAATGCTATGAGTAGCCTTACATACATGGGAATTTAGATTTTTGAAGAAGAATGCACTTGATTCTCTTGAAACCCTAGTTTTTCTATTCTTGGAATCTTGTTTAGAGTCTTGGAATATGTTTTAAATGTAAAATGACTAATTAGATATGTTTAGGGGCTTATATAGGTGTAAAAACATCAAGTCTAGGCTTTAAAAGGGTGGGAAAATACCAAAATAACCCTTTAGAAAAAGTTATCATAAGTCATCCATGGGCCCACTTATGGCTCGTGGAACCTTCAATGACTCGCAGAGACCTTCCATAAACTTTTGGGCACATTTTTGAGGTTACTGAAACATTCAACGAGACCTATCCATGAATCGTATAAGGCTTCACGACCCGTATATGGATTTGTGAAGTCTGGGGCTAAAAATTTAATTTTTGGGCCTTTCCACGAAACCTAACTTTACGGGTCGTACTTTGATCAATGGCCCATAAGGGGTTTTGTGGAACAACTCTGCAACAGATAGTTTTCAGTAAAATGACCATAAATTTTACTCCAAACTCCAAATGAGGTAAAACAAGTTCCGTTGGAAAGATAATTCAAAAAGCTTCCATTTGGTAGGTCATGAGACACTTAATCCTTTGTGTGCTAAGAGTTATAATCATTTAAAGTTGACCCTTGCATAATCCAACACTAGAAACTCGATTTATAGGAAAGTTTTGAACTCGTCCAAGTACTAGAGGTCTCTTATGAACCTAATACACTTCTAATACTGTTCATACATATAGGAATGAGACTTAAAATATAAGTACATGCAAGACGTCATTAGGTTCAAGCTTATATACCTGCAATGAAAAAATTCAAGTTGTATAAATAGAGTTGTGGGGTGTTACAATATCTCCCCCTTGGGATCATTCATCCTCGAATGATGAGCGGACCAAGGATGAATTCAAGGCACGAATAGAACATCAGAACTCAATCAACTCTAATCACTTACACATCTCAGAAATCAGTTATTAGAACTCAAGAAGGAAGTCATCAACTCTAATCGAGAGTAGGACTATCGCAACATAGAAGACTTTATGGATAACTCTTGAGCTTAGCACCTTATCTCAACTATGCTCCCTTTCATGGCACTACACTTCATCAGCTAAAGCCTATGTCTCCTATTTAAACCTATGCCTAACCACATTTTCGTATTTGTTTTCAAGCCTAATTCTAAACCCCAAAGTGTCATTCCTAAGATAATTGTATTCCCATAAAACTAATCCTAAAAACTCAAACTTTGTACCTCTACAGGAACTCTCGTTTAAAGATCTCTAGTCCTCTCCATTACATCACTACCCTTACTTGAAAATCCTTTTTTTCCAAGAAGTCATCAATGTCCTATCACCACCACTCGCATAACAACAACCACGTATTCAAGCCTATCACACTAACCACTTTGACCATACCTTAGAATAATCAAGCCTACTTTACATTTTCAACCTCCATCATCGGACGAGCTCTCACTCAAAGACTCACCAACATTCTTTTACCTAGAGACACTCTAACTTACCTCTACCTATCTATTGCACATCCTAAGGTCTCATTTCGCTCTTCCCCCACATCTATAATCTAAATGAAAGGTGGATATCATAGTTATCACATCGAGGAATATCCACCCTTACTCGTTAGAAATAACTCATCTTTTATCACCAATATCACTATCAAGGCTGGAAAGATGGATCATTAGAGGTCTTAGAGTGAAATATCATAAGCACGATACATTCAAGGAACTTCGTCTGAGAATGTTCATAATGTGATACACTCTAATTAGCCTTTTAGGACCTATCATGCATTTATGAAATCAAACTTACTATGAACTTCAAGTCGTATCTCGTATGACATAAGGTTGGGAACTCTAAGATTCATGAGATAAAAATGCAACTGTCACTCCTCATCTTCAACTCTTATCATGAATGTAAATCAACATCGGATGCGTGAGTCTAGGTCATAGGTATGAAACTCATACACAAGACAACAATAGATTATCGCCTTAACCTTTATATAAGGTATATAAGAGATAGAAAAGTGTCAAGGCCTCATCTTTATCAACTCATTACTATCAAAAATCAAGACTCACTTTAGTCTTATTTACTCATCATCTTCCCCTTAGCTCAAAGGTCCATTCTCGAAGTCTGTGAATCGATGGCCTTACTAAACTAAAAGCATAGCTTTCCACATTATTGGGGCATCACTATCTACAAGAACATCTTAAACTCTCTTGTTATACTATACTCATAGGTATAAGACTGCTATTAGAACTTTCTTCTGCGATGCTACTCTTAGCTTCCTTCTAGCTCCATAGGCATTTTTCTATACTTACTACTCTTGTTGGCATACAAAATCGATTTCTACAACTCTTATCATCTAACCTGTATGTTTAGCCTGCTATCATTCAACTTTTAAGCTTCAATGTACTTGACCAAAGAAGTCTTGGATCACAAGGTAAAACTCATCATTATTTATACATAAATCCCCATCAACCTACTTACTAAGGGTGACCAAGAAATACTTACACCAGTTTTCTCTACTCTGACATCTCAAATATACTATCTAGGTTCTCATACCAAGTCAAACTTAGAGATTTACACAATTTTATACTATCATGAATGCACATCTTAAGCCTTTTATTATCTAGTGTTTCATCCTCAATTTACTATTTCTATCTAAGGGGTACCTCTACCATACGCATAGCATCTCTCTTGTTAACAAGTTAATATGTTAACGTCAAATACACACTATAAAAAGACTCTTAGAGAAAATCTCCAACTAATATTGTCACTGTCATAATGCTATCTCCTTCTTCACACCGCTCTTCAATCATTCGAGCTTAGAACCTAGTGCTAACATATGCATCACACACTACTCTCATATTATACCAACTTATCACTACTAGGTAACAATTTAAGAATATAGGCCCGCTAAAATTTCATGGAAAATACTTGAAGAACACATCCCCTCTTCACAACTCAAGCATCATTCACACATTTACTATACCTTCTTATCTAGCAAAGCTCCTAACTCAATGAGTCTCATGAGGATCTCAATTCGAAATCATAAGCCTAGTTTAGATCTATCATATTGAAATCACTCAATTTCCCCTAATCAACCTCTACACTTCGCCCTCACTAATGCTATAACACATCCACATAAATCTCTTCCTAGTTTAAGCACACTCCAACTCATCCTAACAATATCTTTCTCTATATCTCATCATGAAAATCAAATGGTACTTACTACTCTTTCATCACAACTTATGAGAATCAGATCATTACCACATTACTTACCTAATGGACACGTAACTCTAGTCACAAGCCTCAATCAACCACCACTCTCACTATTTGGTCTCCTCCTCTCCCTCATTATCTTTCTAGCTCAGGGATAACAACTCTACTTATGGTTTACAAGACCTCAAATCACACTCTTTAGGTGGCAACATTAAACCTTTAAAGACATAAGTTTCTCTCTCATGGATAACATCAAAATCAAGTAAGACTAAAATCATACCTATTATAACATCTAAAGTATTTTTCTAATCTGGGCGACTACCGTGGTACACAACTGGTCTATGGCCTCGCTCGTGCCAGAAGTAGCACCTCTCTGATTTTCTCTAACTAGCAATGTTAGGGTAGAGGGTTGAGCTTCGTTGGCCTATATTGGACACTCCTTTCGGAAGTGACCCACCAGGCCACACTTATAGCATACATCGATACCCATTCGACATAACCCCAAATAAAGTTTTTTGCACTTTCCATGTGATGGCTTTCCTTTACGATCTTGAGCCATACTTCCTCAGTATGAAAGGTTTCAGACCCTGAAAGGATGATTTCTCCTTGGCCTCAAATTATATCTCCTATTAAATGTAGGTGCACCCAATAGTGGTGACATATAACTCAAGGGTCTCTGTTGAAAGGAAAACCTATTTCCATTCCCTTGCTTATGTTCACTATGCTCATGTCCTATTGACTCAACCTTTTTGCTCCAAGGTTCTTCCATCTCATTCTCCTTGTCCTCTTCTACCCATCTAGCATGTGCAACAAGCTGAGTAGTAGGTTCAAGGTCCTCGGTGTTGATGGCATTTCTCGGGTTCACGATGCACTTGGAAGGCATGGTCTTTAAACATGTAATGCACGATTTAGAAGAGAGATTTTCTAGAGTTTAACTCTATAGAATGAATCAGAATAAGAAAGAAGTGTAACAATACCTAATGTCCTATAGCCTCCCTATTATGGATGTGGCACGCTTCACACCAATATTAAGGATTCTACTAGTCACAGCTTCATAGACTCCCTAGGACACTTGAACTCTGTGCTCTAATACCAAGTTTTTCACACCCCAGGAAGGTACCCTTGGTGTGGACGGCACTTAAAGACTATTTCTAGTTCCCAAGCGAACCACTTGACCTCATCGTTACATCATACTCAATAGCAGAATAAATTACTCAAATAATAAGCATCATATGGATATATATAACTCTACTAAACCATAGTTTCCAAAGAACAAGTTTGGAAATAACAATACTCAACAATCCTCTACTCAATATCTATGAAGCCTCTACCTCTAAACATCTAGATGGTACCATGACTGACCATGGCTTCAAAACTTAAAGAAAGTAAAATAAAATACTTAGTGTAAGAAAAGGACTCCTCCGAAGGCTAAGAGGGCTCATAAACTCTTAAAGTTCGGAGCTAAACCTCAATGGTGCATCATTTGAAGTCCTATAATATCTGTCATCTGCATTATAAAATGATGCAGTCCAAATGGATATCAGTATATTGAATATACTAGTATGTAAAATGACCAAAAAGGAAAGGGCATAGTCAAGGATACTGAACTCAAGTAACTCAACTCAAAAATTGACTCACCTCAAGTTAGTAAATCATGCAAATTTAATATTAGAATCATGCTTTGAAAGTAAACTCAATAATGTATAATTCACGTCAAATCATGAAAATTGTATAGTAAAATAATGCTCTTGAAAGAAACTCTAGCATGCAACTTTTTCAAATCAATTATGCAAAATTAGGGAGTTTTTCTAACCGACAAGACTCACACCACCATAGTTGGTGATGTACAACGAAAAAGACGTCGTTGTTCACCTGTCCATTACTTGCCAAGGTAAGGACAATCACCTATGATTTTTGGATCCTCAAGCCTTGTCCAGCGTTTTGGGATAAGATTCGCTAGAGTTAACTGCACGACTATCCTACGTGGGTAACGTAGTTCTGGGGCTTTGAGCCATCAATTCACTCTACCAAACTCGGTGCTCAATACTACTCCCAAAACATGTACTCATATTTATCAAGTAAATATTCTATTCAAAAACATCTCATCAAGTTTCATTGGACCTTGATTTAAATATCAAACTCATCTTAAAACATCATCATCATCTTCCATCAATAAAAAAAAGTAAATTTGAAGATCATTTACATCGTTGTGAAAACATCTACTTAAAACGTCATTTAAACTAAATGCAGTTTTATCAAAATTAATTAAAACATACATCATCTTATCAAGACTCTTTTTTAATTTCTTATTTATGCTAAAAAAAGTCATATTCATGTAGATCCAATAAAACATGCTAAAAATCATCTTTGTTAGACATACAAGACCGTCATAAATCTCAATTTGAAATAATACATAAAATCAAATATGGTTCTCAATTAGGGTTTATGTGAATGAAGACATGAACATGCATCTATTCAATAACCAACTCATGAAGATCATTAATCCATTTTTATGTACAAGAAAACTCAATAGGACAACAAACGGCTTAAGAAATCAATGCAAGAATTAGGGTAAAACTCTACTCGAACTCAATTACAAGAACTCATATATGGGGCGCGTAGATGAAATCAATCCAACGCTATGAGTAGCTTTACATACCTGGAAATTTAGATTTTTGAAGAAGAATGCACTTGATTCTCTTGAAACCCTAGCTTTTCTCTTCTTGGAATCTTGTTTATAGTTTTGGTATATGTTTTGAACGTAAAAGGACTGATTAGATATGTTTAGGGCTTATATAGGTGTAAAAATGTCAATTCTAGGCTTTAATAGGGTGGAAAAAGACCAAAATAACCCTTTAGAAAAAACTGTCAAAAGTCGTCCATAGGCCCACTTACACCCTGTGGAACCTTCCATGACCCATAGAGACCTTTCGTAAATATTTGGGTCCGTTTTTGAGGTTACTAGAACATTCCACGAAACCTATCCATGACCTGTATGAGGCTTCACGACCCGTAGATGGATTTGTGAAGTCTGGGTCTAAAAATTGATTTTTTGGGCCTTTCCACGAAACCTAACTTTACGGGTCGTACTCTGATCCATGACCCGTACGGGGTTTCGTGGAACAACTTTGCAACAAATAGTCTTAAGTAAAATGACCATAACATTTGACTCCAAAATCCAAATGAGGTGAAATTAGTTGTGTTGGAAATCTAATTCAAAGAGAGTTCATTTGGTAGGTCATAGGCCACCTAATTTTTTGTGTGCTAAGATTTATGATCATTTAAAGTTTACCCTTGCATAATCCAACACAAGAAACTCAATTTATAGGAAAATTTTGAACTTGTCCAAGTACTAGGGGTCTCTTGTGAACCTAATACACTTCAAATTATCTTTACACATATAGGAATGAGCATTAAAATATAGGTACATGCAAGACATCACTAGGTTTAAGTTTATATACTTACAATGAAAACATTTGGGTCATATGAATAGAGTTGTGTGGTGTTACGCATTTCCCCCAGTCTTTTATTTCATCTTTATGAGTTTTATGTCTATGAATGCTTGATATGTCGAGATGGCTTAGTTTAGGTACCTGCGAGTGTCTCATTCACTGAGTGACGACTAGGCCTTAGGTCGGATCGTTACAGTTGTGCTAAGATAGGCCACAAATTTTCTAAGGGCCCTAATATTGCAAAAAAGGGTAAGGACGGTCGTCCCCAAGGACAAGTTTCTCAAGAAAGTCAAGGGTGACAAAGAGCTCAATAAGGTAGTGCATAATGCAATAACCGATTCGATTCCCTTCATTCTAGTAAAAATGTAGAGGAGATTCCCAATGTTGTTACTGATATATTGAAGGTATTTTACGTTGATGTGTATGTATTATTTGATCCGAGTATCAATTTGTCATTTCTTACTCCTTTTCTTGCTACTAGGTTTTATGTGTACCCCAAGATCTTGTTAGATCTATTTTTGATATATACTTCCATTTATGACTCGAATTTAGCCAAAAGAGTCTATTGAAATTATCTCATGTCAATTTTGCATAAAATTGTTCCTTATAGTTTTGTTGAACTTGATATGATTGATTTTGATATCATTCTTGATATGGATTGGTTGCATGTATCATATGTCTCTATTGATTGTTCAACACATAGGGTCAAGTTTTAATTTCCTAAGGAGCCTATTCTTGAATGGAAGGGTAATAATACCGTAGTTAAGGGTTGATTCATTTCTTTTCTAAAAGCCCATAAGTTGATTGGTAAGGGATGTATTTACCATTTTGTGTGAGTTAAAGATGTATATTTTGAAGTTCCCTCTCTTGAGTTGATCCTTATTGTAAATGAGTATCTCAAATTTTTTTACTGATGACTTACCCAGTATTCCTTCAGAAAGAAAAATAAATTTTGGTATAGACCTCCTCCCTGATAGCCAACTTATCTCCATTCTTTCTTACCATGTGGTCCCAACAGAACTAAAGGAGTTGAAAGAATAATTGAATGATTTGGTAGAGAAGAGTTTTATTAGTCCAAGCATGTCACCATGAGGTACCCTAATGTTGTTTGTAAGGAAGAAATATGAGTCGCTCAAATATATATAGAATATTGGTAATTAAACAAGGTGACCATAAAGAACAAGTATCCAATTTCGAGGATAGATAGTTTATTCAATCAATTGCAAGGAGAAAGTTACTTCTCCAAAATTGATCTCTAGATCGATTATTATCAGTTAAGGTAAGGGAGTGTGATTCCCAAGATGGTATTTCAAACAAAGTATGGCTATTTGAATTCTTAGTGATGCCGTTTGGGTTGACCAATGCTCCGGCGATGTTTATGGACCTAATGAATAGAGTATTCAAACCTTGCTTTGATATATTTTACGATGATTTTCATAGATGAAATATTGATTTAATCCCGTAGTGAGGAAGAACATAAGGACCATTTGAGAGTTTTGCTTCAAACTTATAGGGATAGACAATTGTGTGCAAAATTTAGCAAGTGTGAATTTTAGTCAAAGAAAGTGGCATTTCTTTGTCATGTGTTGTCCAACGACAAAATTATAGTTGATCCAAAGAATGGAAATGATAAGTAAATTGTCCTAGACAGTTATCTCCTTCAAATATTAGTTGTTTCTCGAGTTTGGATGGGTATTATAAGAGATTCATTGAGGGATTGTTATCAATTAGATCACCTTTGACCAATTTTGTCTCAAAAGAAGATAAAGTTTTAATGATCAGATGAATATGAGAAAAGCTTTCAAAATTTGAAAGATCATCTTACATCGACTCCTATTTGACATTATTGGAGGTTTTGGATAGATTTGTGCTTTATTTTGATGTCTCTCGTGTCGGGTTGTATATATTTTGATGCAACATGGCAAGGTCGTAGCATTTTCTTCAAGACAATTGATAGTGCATAAAAAGAATTACCAAACATGTGATCTTAAATTGGGGATGATTGTCTTTGCATTGAAAATTTGGCATCATTACCTTTATTGGGTGCATGTGGATGTGTTTATCGACCACAAGAGCTCGTAAGGACTTATATCTAAGGCAAATGAGGTAGATTGAACTCCTCAAGAATTATGACATGAGTGTGTTCTATCATTTGAGCAAGGCAAATGTTACAGCCGATGCACTTAGTACGGTGTCTATGGATAGTCTGGCTCATGTTGATGATGGAAAGAAAGAGTTAGTGAAAGAGGTGCATCGTTTGGCCCATTTTGGGGGTGAGGTTAAGTGACTCTAATGAGGATGGTATTTATGTGAAAAATGGATTTTAATCATCATTGGTAGTGAATGTCAAGGTAAAGCAAGATTTGGATCCAACATTGGTTGAATTGAAGAGGCCGATTGTCAAAAAGAAGGTATAAGTCTTCTCATAAGAAGGGGATGGTATGCTTCATTACCCAGACTGATTATGTGTTTCAAATATAGATGGCCTAAGGGACTTAATTTTCAGTGAAGCTCATAATTATAAATATTTTATCCATTTGGGATCCACCTAATGTATAGATACTTGAGGGAAGTGTATTGGTGAAATGGCATGAAGAAGGACATAGCTAAACTTGTGGCGGAGTATCAAAATTGCCAATAAGTAAAGTTGTGTATCAAAGGTCGAGTGGCCTAACCCAAGATATTGAAATTTCTACTTGAAAGTGGAAAGCTATGAATATAGACTTTGAGATGGATTTTCCCCATATCCAAAAGCAACATGACTCTATTTGGATGATTGTAGATAGAATGACAAAATCAACCCATATTCTACTGGTGAAGACTTCATTTAGTACCGAAGATTATGCTAAATTGTACATCTGGGAGTAGATGAGGTTATGTGTGTGCCGTTGTCCATCATATAAGATTGTGGTACCCAATTTACTTCTTATTTTTGAAAATCATTTTAAAGAGGACTTGGTACCAAAGTGAAGTTAAACGTCACTTTCAATTCTTAAACCGATAGGTAAGTCGATGTCACGATTCAAAATCTGGGTGTGATGGCACTCATGTAATCCACCAAGGCAAGTAAACCAAACTTGAAAAACCCAATATAATGACAAAATCAAAAGATAAAATAGTCTAATATAATAGATGAACATAAGGAAACCAGACTACAACCACTCCAGAACTGATGTCACATGTTCAAGACTCTAAACTATAATACTCAAAACATAATGCAAGTATCAATGTCTAGTTCTCAAATAGAACATAACATAATAAAGAATCCTCGAGGGCCTGTCAAAGATATAAGCAACTACCTCTCAAGGGATCCAAAAGCTCAATCTTGTAACTGGAAAGTCTAATAAGAGGGACCGGGCTTACAACCTACAAAAATGTAGCAAGGGGTAAGCACCAAACAATATGATACTTTGCAAATGAGAACTAAATCTGAAGTACAGCAATGAAGAACGCAAGTACTCCTATCCACCCAACCACATACCACTGAACTACAAACCTGCACTCAGAAAAGTTCTAGCATAACACAATATATATAAACATATCTACATACATTATAAAATAATATCCCAACATATTCAACTTATTCCAAAGATAAGTGACATAATAGTCCTTCAGTAACATAGGTAGTTCCAATTTCATAACACAGTAGCAATATGATCCAATCTTCAGAATATACAAGGTTCAAAGCATTCAACACATCACACATAGTACATATAATAACCTCAGAAAAGAATGATGTGAAATGGAATAAATGTTATGAAATGTAAACAATGCGATGCAATGTCAAGTAATCATGATGCATGTCTGTCCTAAGATACACATCCGCTGATCGTATTAGAACGAAACTTATGGGGGACTCACATGGACCATGTATCCATGAATATTGTTGGCAGAGACCTCGGTCAATGCTCACTCGATCGATAAAAACCTCAGTTATATCATCCGCCAATATATTACCTCTACATGCCAGTAGAAACCTCGGCTAATCATCGACCGATAAAGACCTCGACCACTAATCCACATGTTACCTTACACATCTCTCGGTCGCAGTCATCATAAGTATCAATACACAAGTAACTGCAATGTATACAGTTTCAATATCATCACAATCTCATTACCCGTACAACTCTAGCCGAAACTATTTCCCTTTAGCTTTTCATTATCAATGGAACATCAAGTCATACATATCAACATGACACAATAATGATCTTATAAGCATAAGGATAGGTAAGATGTCCATATAGATCATATGTTCAACAATCATTACCCAATAATTTCACAAGGTCACGAGTATCACAAACCCACAATTATTTCACAAGTCAAGAATTCATACCATTTAAAGTTATCGAATCCAAAATCACATGATCAAAGCCTACAATAATGTAATTCTAGTTCATTTCATGCCACAAATCACCCAACACATACATATAGAACAATACAAGGTTCAATCATACTTAACAAAAAGTTAGAAGTCCACTTGCCTTAATAGAAGTCTCAATTAAATCAAAACCACGCCTTTTTCCCTTCCACAGTAATCTAAATTACCATAATCTAGTCAAATATAGTGTCACAATCACATTACAAAACTAATGACACTAAAATCAAGCAATTTGAATGAAAAGGGCAAAATAGTTCAAAAATCTCAAATCGAAAAAGGTTTTCAAAATTAAATTTTTTTTACATAAAATTGATTTTCAAGTAACAAGGAATCTAATGGTGAAAATTATTTTTAAAAAGGAGTTAAAATGAGTTCAATCATCATTTTTGTATCAAAAATCGATGTCTGAGAAATTCTTAATTTCTTCAATTAAAAACTCCAATCTTTAAGTTAAAATCATAATTTAATCAAGGAAAATTTAAAATATAGGTTAGAAATTAGTATTCAATAGTCTTGTCTTGAAAATCCTTGACAAATCTCTTTAAGACCGAGCTTGGAATATTAAAAAAGGTGAAAATGGTGAAATCTAATATTTTAAATGAAGCACACTGTTCATACATCAATTACACTCCGCGAACGTAGAAAGGCAGTCGCGAACGCGGAGGCTAGAAAAACTACCACTCTGCAAAGACAGAGACCTTCCTCGCAAACACGGAGCTCAAGGAGCTGGCATTCCATGAATACGAAGACCAAAGGACACAACACTCTGTGAACATGAAGGGCAACCCCGCAATCGCGGAGTACAAATTTGATTGCACCAGATTGCAGTCCAAACTAGTTATCTCACACATGGAACGGACCGTCAAGGTTTGCTTGGAATCCGATACACACAAACCAGACATGCAAACCTACTAGAAACAATGTATCAAATTCAATGGAATCATTGAAATTCAAGTTTGAGACCTCCTTGGTCCGGAACCCGATAAAAACTCAAAGAAACTAGTTAAAACTCAAAATACCCAAACTGGCCTTAGAGACTCTAGAAATTATAACAAGACCGTTTCTAGCGTTAGTTTCACCACCCAGAACCACTGAAACTATTAAAATTTTGATTAGAGCTTTTAAACTTTGAATGTTGATCAAAGTCAAATTATGATCTGAATTAAACTAAAAATATAACTTTGGGTCCAAAATCTCCATTTTAACTCTAATTAATTCCCTGAGTTCTCCAAGACCAGATTCTGCATCTTAGAGCTGATGGAATCGACAAAATTGTATTTTGACACTCGAAACTCAAGATAACCACAAAACTCAAAATTTCCAACTTTAAACCTTTAAAAGCTCTTTCTTTAGCAATATATTAACTTTTTAAAAGGTTTTCAAAATCAGACTTTTAGATTCAACCAAAAATGATTCAAGACAACTTTTGAGAGGGCAAAATGATAACTTTATCAAGAATTTAAAAAATGACCTTCGAGGTCATTACAGTCGAGAGGACAATTCAAACTTTGAATGACATGTTGAAGACTTGTATATTAAATTCTAAGGGTAATTGGGATGATCATCTACAAATTATTGAATTTGCGCATAACAATAGTTATCATGCTAGTATTGAAATGGCCCCATTTGAAGCGTTATACAGGAGAAGATATAGATCTCTGGTGGGGTAATTCAAAGTGGGTGAGATAGAATTGATTGGTACCAATTTGGTACTTGATGCTATGAAGAAGGTGAGATTCATAAGAAAAAGGTTGAAAATAGCTCAAAGTCACCAAAAATCATATTTGGATATTAGAAAAATGGATCTTAAGTTTTTTTATGGGAGATTAGGTTTATTTGAAGATTTCACCCATGAAGGATGTGATGTGATTTGGTAAAAGAGAGAAATTAAGTCCTAGGTATATAGGGCCTTACATAATCTTGAAGTGGATTGGCAAGGTGTCATATGAGTTAGAATTACCATTGGAGTTAGTCATGGTTCATCCGGTGTTCCATGTCTACATGTTGAGGAAGTTTGTGGTTGATCTAAGTTTCATATTACCTTTAGAAGATGTGGGTGTTGAGTAAAAGTTTACCTACGAAGAGGTTTCAATTAAGATTTTGGATCGATAAGTTAAGAGGTTGATAAATAAAGATGTTTTGCGTCTGTCAAGGTACTTGAGAGAAACTAACAAGTCAAAAGTGCTACATGAAAAGTGAAAGCGGACATGATGAAATGGTATCCTCATATCTTTCCTTCCACTCAAGCCTAAGGTACTTAGTGTTCATGCTCAAATCCTCCAAATTCCTATCTTTTAGTTTTTCTTGTCATAATACATACATGCATATTCATGACACTAATTTTGAATGATATTTTATGCACAAGTTTGAAAATTTCATGAATTTGATGTTGAGTTGCATTATTGCATTCATACTGGACTATTGATGTTCACTTTATTCTATTCAAGCTAACTTTCATCTTATTCGAGGATGAATAATTTGAAGAGGGAGATATTGTAAAACTTCATATGTTAAAAGGTCAGAATATGGAAGAAAAGTGAAGAACTAAATTCTGGTTCTAGGGACTACGAGTCTAATCTATAGCTCGTAGATAATTTTATGGATCGTAGACGGGGCCTCGTATATGATCCTGACACTTGGAAAAAATTTGAAAATTTTGAAAGTCATTTACAAACTATATTTGGATGTATGAGTCGTGAATTGAAGTTGTAGTTAGGATTCAGAGAAGTAAAGACAGGGATCAACAAGACAAGACCTTTTATGGTTCGTGGTCATGTTGATGAGTCATAAAATGATCTCATGATTTTTGACCTAAAATTTAAGTTTTTGAAATATTTTTATGACCGAACAAGATTAGCCCATTAAAAAAACTATGACCCGTAAAATTCCCTTTATGGTTTGATATCCTGAAACACTGGAAGTTGCTCTTTTGTACGGTACCCCTTATCTATGGATTATAGATTGATCTACAATCTGTAGACCCCTTCCGTAGAACCTCCCCCCTCCATTTTTAATAAAAAACTTTTTGGTCATTTTCTCCTATCCTAAGCCTTAAATTACATCTTTTTGATTTCTAAAAACTATCTTTACTGCCCTATACTACCAAAATCACTTCAATTACACTTTATTCAGTAAAATTCAAGTCTCTAGAGATTTTCTTTCTCTCAAATTTCTTCCAAGGTTCAATAGCATAGCAGCTAGGATTTCATCAGGTTCCTCCATAATTTCTCAAAGATTTTGCTAGATTTTCATCCGTGGGTACTTTTTCCCGATGGAGCCCCATCAATTTCTTCTTTTTTCTTCAAGTTCAAGTATGAAATTTTTTAAGAGTTTTATTACTTGCTTCTACTTGCATGCATTATGATTTAGATTGAAATTATTTACTTATACATGAATTTACATCAAGTTATATGAATTACATGAGTTATGAGTGATTTTATTTAGAAGCTACTTAGGGTTTATGGAAACTATGATGGGTTCCTTCAATCTTGATTCAATTAAGCATATATTACATGATTAAACATGAATCTATGATTTTAAGCCTGCTGATTGTGAACCCATACTTTTTCCCTAATTTACAACTCATGACATAATTATGAAAATTTGCATGCTTATGAATAGGAAATTTAGGATCCTTGAAGGTGAACTAAGATCCCTGGGGGAGACTTAGAATCCTAAAAGGTGACCTAGGACCCTAATGCACTCAAATGAAATTATGATTAGTGATGATGGAAGGCGTATACCCATATTGTTAAATTTATAAAAATGAGCTATTCTTATGCATGAAAGTGATGAACTATGAGATTATGATTAGGCTTATGAATATGTTACTAGTATGATTTACATGATATGTATTTTGTGGGATTTGACTACTCGACCTATGGGGTCCTTACATAGAGCTTCTAGTTTTATAACTGCATGCCACCGTAGGTTCATATTCCCAATATGAGTTTTGCTAATGGATCCATCTAATTTATGATACTTGCTTAGCACGGTAGAGCCCTACCTTTGAAAGTAAGCTACCTTTTCTCCAATATATGAGTAGACATCGAGATTCCATGTTATAAATCGTCTGTTCTTATTGTCGGTTATTGTTACTTCCTATATATATGTGATCTCGCATAATTGCTTGACATGATGTAACTTATGGTTTTAGTGCATTGTTCACTCACTACTATCTATGCTCTTACTTAATCATCTTAACATATGTTTTATTTGATAAATTGTACTGTATGATTATTATTGCATTGCATGCCTACATACTTATTACATTCAAACGTACTAACACATATTTTATACCTACATTATATCGCAATGTTGGGGCCGAAGACTTTCCTCCTCACATTCGTGGCTAGATCCAGATCTTGATTGAATACTTTGCTGAGTTCTCATGCTTTGGGGACAAACCTCTTACATTCCAGCTATATATTATTGTCAATTTGAGAATACGGTAGTACTTTTCTTGAGGGTGAGTTAAGGACATGTTTAGCCCCCGCTTAGTCTTACACTTTGAGTCATTGTTGGACATGTTATTTGGGATTCATGTTAGCTAATACTCCTCATGAACTTTTATTTTTTCTTAATATTATGCCTATATTTTAGTTACCATTTATGTTTTATTACTCATTGCCTATGAATGCTTATGATATGCTAAGAAGGTTAGTTTGGGATTTCTTATGGATCTCATTCATTGTGTCACATCTAGGATCTATCCTGGATCATGACAAAGAGTTCTGTTAAGAACGAAGACCGATACTATCTCAAACCTAATCACACAAGCTTTAAATCCACTAAACTAGAGCTATCCACCTTTGAATTACCTTCAATTGTTGTCACACTATCAAAATATTGATCATCATGTCAGTACAGATATTTTAACACCAAAATCATATTTTTCAAAGATAGACCCAAAATCGAGTCTAAGAAATTATAGGATCCGTAATATAAATTTTAAAATTGATTTCGTAAAATAATTCTAATGATTTATAGAGTTTGTATTCTAAAATGGGACATAATTCGATGCTCAAAAAAGAAATTTTTAGCATATGCAATAAAAACTTCAATAAAGTCAAGGAAGAAGAGTTGGCAGCCCCCTTTTGGGTGGAAATTACCTCCACGCAATACCTTTTATGCTTCTCCGAATACTTCAGCATGAACCAACAATAGTGTCAGACCCAAAGCACTTGGAATCACCTCAATCGGAGGTCTATGGACCAAAAAAGACGAGTTTGAAGCATGAAAAATGAGTTGAGTTCACGTCACTTGTTTTAATAAAAGACCAGTTAAATGACCTTAGCGAACGCGAAGGAGCTTGACCCATAAATGGAGACGGTCAACAACTTGACCTCTGCGAACGCAGAGTACATGGGTGATGAATTCTGTGAACATTGCATATAGCCTACACCAGCTAATGCACTTCAGCTAGTTTTGCCCATGTTGAAAATCTCCCTAGGGATGTTCGAAATTCATTCAGAACTCCTTGCACATAGACAAACTATGTTATCCATCAAATTCGACAATCTACACTCACGATGCAGTCGAAGTTTCTAATGAAGATCGTCTCGATAAGAAGTGGATCCCACACCCAAGCACCATTTTAATCCAAAATTTACAAGAGAGCTCTAAATGAGATTGAAAGCCTCAAGATACGCATGAAAGATCGTTCTAGATTAAAGTCGATGTTTTGGAGCTAACATGCTGACAAAATTTTTATTCGAGCATAATTTTCAAGAATATTGATCAAAGTCAAACTTAGGCAGCTTAAAGGCTAAAACATCTAATCGCTTCGTAGCTGATGGAATCGTCAGAATTTCATTTTAAGGTCACCTTTTCATATTTTTGACCAAAGTCAATTGTTCAAACTCTAAAGGCTCCAAAACACGAAAACATGCATAAAAGCTAAACTAACGACTAGACGAGCGAACTGTTAGTTTCTTATGACTTGGGTCACTATAGAAATGCTCTAAAACGCTAACAAAATTGAAGAGCGGAGAAAATGACCCGAAGGATCATTACAACAGCTCATCCGATGTGGGGCGTGAGATGAGGTATTAAAAAATAAAAAACTCGCTCATCAGTCGTTAATGAGATGATTATTCTCATGAAGCATGAATGATCTCCTTATAAGTCTTGGATAACATTGTTCCTTTTGAACTAATTTTTTGGAGTGTAAATTAGGTCCAACACGTAAATTTACATAAAAACAAAAAAGGAAAAAAGAAGAATATATTGTTTTGGTGATTTATTGAAGGAATAGGAATGGTAGGAAAAAAAGTGAAAAAAAGGAAGTAGAAGAGTTCATGAGATGTAAGAAAAGAATCTCCCAAATGGAGTATCTATCCAACCTGTGATACCAATCACGACCATATGCAATTGGCAAAGGACTTTGGCTTTTTCTGGTTCTCCATGTCTCGTAAGTTGCCTATTGGTCCCTATCAATATGAATGGTACAAAATATAACAGCTATTCTATCTCTCTGTTAATTTCGTCCTTCTGATAAATTATATTACTATTTTTAATAAAATATATTTGAAGTTTTGACAAAAAGATAGATATTTATTAGTATTATTATAGCACTTTTTTTTTTTGGTTCAAATTCGTCCTTATGCTCCAATTATTGATATGACTTATGGCAAGTGAATGATAGTAGTATTTTAGAGAAATACTTTAGTATATTTAAATATCTTTTTGATTAAGAGAGTATTAATTTTTCAAAAGACAAATAATATATTATAGTTTAGAAGTGTATCATTTCCAGTCCAGAGTCAAATGAATATTTTTTTTCATTAACAATTTTAAACATATATAATTTCTTTTGCCATGTATTTTCAAGTGCATCATATTAAAAGTGTATTATTCTTTTCCCGTTGTGTTGTTTTCAAGTATCTAATGTTTTTTTTTTGTTTAAATAACTAATTTGTCAGAGTTTCTTTTAACTTATTGAGAGGGAAAAAAAAGGAAAGAAACCATCCGTGATATTCTGGATTGGTCCATCAATTTGGGCACACAGTTTAGAAAATATTGATTTGAGAATACCACTTTGCTAGTTTAGTTTACTTAATGGTGTTCGCGCCAATTTATAAGATTAATTTTTCACCTAGTATTATCTACTTCATTGATCATTAAGTCACTTTTTTATTTTCTCAAATAGCTTGTGTAGTTTTCTTTTTATTTCTTAGAAATGTAAGTGAAAAAGACAAATTTATTGGAAAATGAAAGATAAATACTTTTATTTTAATAATTTTTAACATATATAAATTAAATTAATTTAGATGATTAAGAAGCACAAGTAAGTAGGACACATGGTAAAACTAAGTTGATTAGTGATGAAGTTGAAATTTTATGAAAAGGTTCAAAATTTGATGAAAAAAGTTGATTCACTATTTAAACTTTCACCAAGGTTCAATTTTTCACTTTTTGTGATTTCCTCTTTCATTTCTTTCTTTTTCTACCTCAATATAATAAAATAAAATAAATTGAAAAAGGTAAGCATGCAGCTAGGCAGGCCAACCATCACTAAGTGAGTATATTTGCAAATTCATTGCATGGTAGTCTATTGTGTCAATGATTAAGTTGAATTCCATTCCACATATATTGATGCCCAACCACTTTCACATATTTAAAGTTTTTTTCATTCTCCACAATGTAACTTGCTTTTCCCACTTCTCCTTCTCATGTTTACCTTTTTCTTTTTTGTTCCTTTTAAGTGGTAATGGGAAGAAGCATACACAAATTTGCTTCCACATATACCAAACGTATATATCTTGTAACCTAGTTGGTAAACGTATCATGAGTTCATAATTAGTTTTTTAATTTCTACTGATTTTGAGTATTCAACTCAGAGATGAAATGTGATTTTAATTATAAGTTTTGAATTTTCTATTATTGCCTTATTGGATTCACAATTAAATATTTTTTACACATATATTTAGTGAATTTTCTAGGACTAAATAAAGAATTTAAACAATAAAGTTATTAAGGTTATTGCAACTAATAATCTAGCTCGACTGTATTCGATGGACAAAAAGAGACTTCTTTTAAATTTACCTATCCTAGAACCTGCTTTTTATTGATATTGATCCAAAATTAGTCATTCTTAATTTTTTTTAATTATTCCTAACCAGGAAAATTAAACTAATTTCGAGATCCAAAAATCTTTCTATACATGTCTAGCCTTAAGCAAAAGAAATCTTGTTAACCCTACGATAAAAACTATTACCTCGACTTGGATTGAAAAGAAAAACTTAGGACTTTGGGACTTATATACCCTAGGACTCCAATCCCTAGGCTCCTTCTCTCTTTCAAGGGGTCTAGAGGATATGCAACTACTGGAACAACAACTCAAACTAAATCCCGAAAGAAAATAAAAGATTAGTGAAGTAAGGTCTATGGACTGAGAAGGCTTGAAAGGAAGAGCACTCCTACTTACTTTTGGGAGAAATTCTAAACACCAGATCCTCGGTAGGACTCTTATTTGATAGACAAAAGGGGGATTTGAGGTTTTAGGGTTTCATTCATAGACCCAACCCATTTTATTTTAATTTCTCATTTGGTGCTCGATATTCAATTGGACTATGACTAATTTGAATTCATATTACGTAAGGTCTTATTCTGAGTGAGGCGCTCCAATCAAGGATTTTTTAACATCAAAACTCAAATTCGAAACCTCTCTTTCACTATATTTTTTGATGGTCTCTCATTGAACTTTAGACTTAACATGAAGGGTTAAGATAATTCTAGAGCAGGACAAGTGTGACTCTCCCATTTCTATCGACATTTCCTTTTCATTTTCTTGAAATTGGGGATCATGAAAAAGTTATGAAATCAAGTTCTGTTTCATTGGTTCAATTAATTGTACTTTTGGAGGTTCTAAGTTTTTAATTTTTAATTTGAGCATCTCGTGTTTGAAAATTTTACTAGATTAATTTAAATTCATGTCATAAATAACGTATTTAAGAAGATAATTCTTAATAAGATTTTTTATTATTTTGGAGCTTAAAATTCAGACATTATATTAAAAGATTAAGGGATCAAGCCATCTCGCCATACTTCGTGATAGTAATTTCAAGTTTTCTCTTTAAACCTATTCTAAATGATTTCTTGAATTTTTTAAAAATTTAATAATAGAAAATTTCACCATCAGACAGTAATATGAGATATTATCTCTTCATCTTTAACTAGAACGCTATAATAAAATAGATATTTGATGAGAAGAATTTTATTTTCAACGGCCATATTTATTATAATAACAATAATTAGCAATAATTGAATTAATACCATTGTATCTAGAGTCACTTAAACCTTTATTAATATTTACATGAGGTATTGATTATAAATACCTAATTATTATCGCTAAATATGATACAATAACAATTATATTATTATTATTAAATAATTATCTCAAATGTTACGATGAAAATCTAGCGCTCAACCAGAGTATTTTTCCTTTAGTGGACCTTATGTGGGTACCTTCACGTGATTATACGAAGAAAAAATATGTAGACCATATTAAACTCTCATAATTAACATTACAAATATGTTTTAGACATACACAAATGAAAATCACAACGATGGATGTAGAAAAGAAATATTACTTTGCCATATTGTAAGTAGTTTCATAATTTTTTCCTTTCCATGTATTTACTTAGTGAATAAACTCCACCAAACACACAAAAAAAAGGCATATATGATGCAATCGTCTAGACTGAAAATGACTTAAAATAACGAATATAATAGTTAGGAACTCATGAATAGGATTCACTTTATTTAATTAAAATTCCTTCACTTAAATTATTCTACTTGTAAATAATAAATATCCAAGGAATAAACAGAAACTCAATTTGCAAGTAGAAAAAAATATGATTAGCCTCCACTTCAAGAGAATTAGATTACTTAAAGGTCATTCAGCCATAAAATACGAATACCTTTGTTGAAAATGACTTTTGATGGGATAATGGGGAATTTTTCTTTTTTCTTTTTTTTCTTTCTGATATATATATATTTTTTGTACTATAGAAAATAAATGTGATGAAATTATTCTTTTAGGTATATATTAAAAATCTCATATTACTTGTGGACCCCATGTTTGATTTGATCTTGCAAAAAACAAGAGTAATATATGCCCATGAGTAATATGCTGCAAAATTCTATTTGACATTATCTATGAGCTTGAGCACTTCGAAGCATGTTATTAATCCATTAATTGTCTTTATAATTTTTTGATAAAATTAATTATATTTATCATTACAAAAGCACTAAATTAACTATGATTTTTTATTATTTTATTGCTTGTAACTAATATATAGCTAATTTAATTATCACTAAATAGACTTGGCAAGAATTTTTACTGTTTAACGACTAAATTTTTCCATCAACGTTAATCCTTATCATTTTTAATAGTTGTATAATGTATAATACATGTACTCTTTCTCTTCCAATTTAATTTTATGTATATATTTTCTTTTTTGATTTGTCGAGAAAAATGACATATTCATTTTATTTAGAGATAATTTAATTCTAAATATTCTTCCTTACCTTTAATAAATAATTTATAATAATACGAATGAGTTTATTTCCTTTTTCATGTTTATTTTTACATGAGCCTAACTCAACTATAAGAGAATTGTCCAAATATATATAAGCAGATCACTAGTCTATTCTTCAATCAATATAAAAATCTAACCCACTCTAACACCCCCATCATGAGCAAATTCAATTTGAGCGTGGATCGGATGACTCAATATCAAAATTCATTCTCCAATCAATATAAAACTCTAGTCCGCTCTAAAAAAATCAAGGGTCCAATATGTATTATATTTATATTTCTGTCATGGGAATTAAAGAAGGGCAGTGTAAGTTGTAGTCATTGACTTTGGGGTAGCAAGAGAGGGTTTTAACTCCTTATGATAAGGAAATGACCACTTGCCTCTGTATAGCATTCGATCAGTGTCTATTTTGAAAGATGTGCTTCTCTATTATTGGTCAATAATAAAAGTGTTCTATTTCTATCTATAATAAATATGCAAGCCATAATTACAAAAGCAAATTGTTATTTCTTCTCTACAAAATAAAAATTACTAAAAAGGAAATTATATTGATACTTGAAAAACAAATTCTCTTCTTACATTAATATTGGTGACACCATGCATGTACCATCTTCTACTATATTTATAAATATAATTTCTACTCGGGCACATTATTCAGATGATCAAGTCTTTGATTTTTTTTCTCGAAATATTGTCAGACGCATTTATATAGGATTCTATCTATTGCACATTAAAGAAGTTGGTATATATATTGTTTTGATAGATAAGAATATTTGGATTTACATAAAGTTTGAGATATTTTGATAAACGACATAGAGGTTTGAATATTCGTAATATAGGGATATCAATATAAGAATAAAGAAATATATAGTAGTAGTATAACTTTGTTATCCCTAAGCTAGAGGAATAGGAGCTATTGAATTATTTGGAGTACGACATTAGAGCCAATCAATCTTATTTCAAACGAGTAAAATTCCTTAATCGAATAATTTTAGGTTGCGCAGCAACAGCAAATTATTCCACATCTATAAAAGGATTCTGTTGCAACTGACTAAGAAATGAAGTATGAACAGCCAATAGCTCCAATAACTAACCTATAATTAGGTGGTGGTGTAATGGTCCTAAAGGTCATTTTTGGTATTTTTAAAAAAATTATCATTTTATCCCCTTTTGATATTTGTCCTGAGTCCAATTTGATTGGTTTTGAAAATTCTGTGAAAAGTTGATGTTTTGCTAAAGAGTTGAGTTTTAAAGGCTTAAATTGCTTAAATTTGAGTTCTTGGAGTAATTTGGAGATTCAAATCTCAGAACGAAATTCCGTCGGTTCTATTAGTTCCGAAAAGTAAGAATTGATCTAGGAGAGTTGTCGGAATCAGATTTGGAGTCGATATATGGATTTGAGGTCCGAAGTTAGAAATTGAGTTAAAATTTGACTTAGGTTTGACTTTGGTCCACATTTTGATTTTGGGTGCTCGAATTGGATTTCTGATGGTTCTATTGGTTTGGGGGGGGGGGGGGGTTGATTTTATCTCTAGAATGAGCTTTGGTATAATTTTTGGGGTGTTCTGTTAGCGGTTTGGTATTTTGAGTGCTCTAAGTTAGTTTAGTTGCAGTTTATCGGGTTCCAAATCAGGGAGACCTCAAATTCGATTTTCGATGCTTTCATTAAGTTCGGAACATCAAATTTAGTGGGGTTGCATATATGATTTGTGTGGAGGGAGGCTCGCAATCGTGAAGAGATCTGTGACCTGTTCATCGCTATTACATGCTAAACGAGTCGCAATTACGAAGGGATAATTATCCCTGAACAGTAGCAGTTCCTGATAGTCGCATTTTAGCCATTTCCTCTACTTCTGGACTTTGGGAGTTTAGTTTAGCCGATTTTCAAGGAGATATATGGGTGAAAATCATTGGGTAAGTTATTTTTAACTCATATCTTTATTACCTGTTGATTAATTGATGATTTTAACACCAAATTTAGTGTTTTTGATCGAAAAAAATTAAAGTTTTTCGTGAAATCAAAATTTTGATATAAATGGTGATTGTAAGCTCATTTTAACTATGTTTTTAAAATTATTTACGCCATTAGTTTTTCAAAACCTTAAGGAATATTTTTATGTAAAATTTTTCAGATTTCAATCTCATTTTCTGTTATTGAATATTTGGATCGTTTTATCCTTCTTCCTCAAATTACATGATTTTGGTGTATTTAGCTTTGGAATTTAATTGAAAATCATTATTTGACTAGATTGTGGTGCTTTGAAGTATATTTGTAAGGAAAAAGCTCTGGCAATAGAATGATTGTAATTTTTGGCTAAGGCAAGTGAATTTCTGACCTATAACTAAGTGTGTTGAATCTTATATTTTTTGGTTGAATGTTGGAGAGTAATGGGGATTTCATATTGAGCAAATTTATCATGAATTGACTTAATAAAGACGACAAGATAATAAAATAGTAAAATGATAATGTGTGAAAATTTGACCTGTGATTTGATGTATGATTATTGGTGTTGCTTGAGTATTTGAATAATAATAGTTGATGATATTTACTCTTGTAATTGAGATAATTGATTAATTTTGTGATTTCCATGATTGAGAGTTGTATGTTACTAAATTGACTCAAGTGTTGATTAATGAATTGTACTATTGTTGAAAGTGATTATTGTGGAATTATAAGTGTGATGTTGAAATAAATATTGTATGAGCTTGATATTGTGGTAGAAATTATTGAGGAATACTTGTGAGGGTAATGACTCTTTGACGAGTAGTCTTGAATGATGAAGATAAATGGACTATTGAAAATTGAGAAACGGTGTGGTAGTATTTATGAACAACTCAATCGGTGATGATTCTATATTGGAGTAATGATAAATTGATTTGATGTGATTATTGAATATGAATTTTGTGGACTCTTTGCATACACTCATGATCACTTGTAATACGATTAATGCGTTGCATTGAAACATTGATTGAGTATCACTATTGATAAAAAGCCGAAGAAAAATGTTCCAACAAGAAATGGTAAAATGTCAAAGAAAAATGATTCCAACGGATACATAGTCCATGTGAGGCTCCCCATGAATTTCGATTTGAGATGATCAATGAATGTGTATCATAGGGAAGACATGTATCACGATTACTTGATAATGTATTATGTTAATTGCACTTCATTACATCCTATCTTATTTCACTCATTGTATCTATGCGGATATCTGTATGGAGTACATACACACACACATATAAAAGTTTACTTTGTACTTATAATATTTGAAGATTATTTGTTGCTTTATGGTATATTATATTTTTATGGTGGAGATATGTATTGTGTGTGTTGGCTTTCCTGCATGTAGAGTTGTAGTTGGGATGATAGGAGTACATGTATTCTTCATTTATTTACTTAGGGCTTAAAATTCATTTGCTAGGTACCATATTGTTGGATACTCACTCTATGATTTTATACTTGCATAGGCATCGAGCTTGATACCTCCTCATATCTTTACTTCCTATTTTAGACCAAGCTTTGAGACAGTATGAGAGGTAGCGACTAGTTTTTTTCAGTAGACCCTTCACACTTCTATTTACTTACTATTTTTATTTTATTTGAGAATCAACGACAATAAAACTTGTGTAAATTTCCTTTAAATTTAGTTGTAGTAGAGGTTTGTACATGTGAAACTAGTCTTGGATTGATTTTTAGGTTGTGGATATCCTTCTTTTATTGCTCATCCTTTAATACATAGACTGTACTTTCACTTTATTTTGTTATATCCTGTTTAAGCAGACTTGCCTCTATGAGTTAAAGGTGAGTGTCATCATACTCGATTTTGGGTCATGATAAGTTAGTCCGGACCCCAGGTTCATAAGTCTCATATGTGTACATGTAATGACCTGGTTGGTCATTTTTGACCTTATCTGTGAAAATTTCTGTTTTACCCTTCTATAAGTTATTTTTGGCACTTTTTGGAAGCTTAAGTTATTGAAAAAACTGAGTTTTTATACCATTCTGATTTTTTGGTGTCAGATAGGGAATCTGTCGATTTCATTAGCTCTGAATTGTTCAAACTAAACTATGAGAAGTTACAGAATTGAATTCGGAGTTAAAATTAGGTTTTTAGGCCTAAAATTATGATTTTAGTGGTTTCCGAAATAAAAGTTTGACTTTGCTCAACATTCAAAGCTCAAAAGCTCAGATCAGAATTCCAACAGTTTTAGTAGTTGTGTATGGTAAAACTAATGTTGGAAATGATCACGGAATAATTTTTGGAGTTGTTGAGGGCAGTTTTGATATTTTGAGTTTTATACTAGTTTTATCGAGTCAGATTGGTAAATGTGACGAGGAGGCGTTGAAATCAATTTATGATAATTCTGTTTATTTCAGATCACTATATTTGGTATGTATACATATAAAGTTTGCGTAATTCTAAGTTTGAATGAGTTTCAGGGGTCCGTTCCGAGTAAGAAATTGGACTTGGTATTGTTGATATCTGGTGCAGGTGTGATTTGTTCTTCGCGTTCGCGGAGAAGCTTCCACGTTCACAGAGGTCTAATGGGTTTTCTCTCGGCATTCTCGGAGGGATAGTCAGCGTTCACGGAGAGCTAGCGTGTGTGAGTGGCCCCCTCCCTTTTGTTCTCCACATGTACGGGTTAGTCTCCGCAATCGCAAAGGTCTTTTGGCCCTTATCCTCCGCATTCACGGGATCCCACTCGTGATTACGAAGAGATTTTTATACCTGGACACTTTTAAACTTGTGAAATACCATTTTTAGCCATTCTCACGAACCTTAAGCTTTTTGGAGCGACTTTGGAAGAAACTTTTGAAAGATTTTGTTGGGTAAGTATTTTTAACATAATGTTAATCATTTTCCTTATGTTTTATCTTGATTTCATCCTAAAATTTATGATTTTCATTGTTAAAATTAGAGATTTTTAAACCATCATTTCTAAACTTTGAATAATGATTTCTCCTTCGATTGAGGCTTGATTTTAATGGGATTTTCACCCATGAACTCCATTTTTTGTGTAGAACTTGATTTTAATGTCATTTTCTAGATTTGAGACTTTTGAATTTTAATCCTAAAATTGATAATTTTACCCCTAAACCTAATTCATGTCGATATAGATATCAAAATACTCCTCTTGATATGTAGTATCTGATTTTGACAGTGATTGGTCAATTTTAGGATCATTTGGAGGTTTGAGTTGATCAAAAGCTTGTCCGAGTGCAGTTTCAACATTAAGGTAGGTTTGACTAACCTTATTGGGATTGTACTTGAGTTATTAATCATGTTTACGTGATAATTGTGAGATATAGACTGATTTATGAGTAATTATGTTTATAGGATAAGATATTGATGGAAATATAATTCTGATTAAATCAAATTGTGAGTAATGATCATTCTATTGTAAATCTGAGATTGAAACTTGTGGATTGAGATCGTGTGAGAGGTCATTGTGTTAATATGAGACTTGCGATATTATTTGGAGAATTATTATGATAACTTGAAGGTTTGTGAGGCATCGTTGATGATTATACTTGTATGTTAGGGACGAGTAAGGTCCGATTTATGTGGTTTGTATGATCTTTGGGCACAATTATGAGTTATTTGCATCTTGGGGATGAGTGAGGTCCTATACTGGTGATATACTTAATTCTTGGATATAATGAGGATGGGTCTATATTGTGGAAACGAGTGAGATCTGATACCTTTGGTATACTTGATCATTATATGATTATGATTATCTGCAATATTATGATAGATTGTGACACCTGATATTAGTTTTTACTATGTGAGACTTATACTGTATTACTCTCATAATGAGCTTGCCATATTTATGCACATAATTGAGTGGACATTACTGGTATCATGTCGCATTGTACTACCCCTTGACCCGAGTAGGAGGCAAAGGTAATATTCTCCACTATAGTACTATCCCCCCCTTGACCCGAGTAGAAGACAAGGGTGAAATTCATACTTTATAATTCCTTGACCGTGAGCAGGTGGCAAGGATGAGACATTGTAACACCCCTTGACTGGGAGTAGGTGGTAAGGATAAGACATTGTAATACCCTTGATCACGAGCAGGTGGCAAGTTTGCGAGACACTTAACGCATGATTGGATGATATTTCATATATTGTGTTTACATTGCTTAAGGTGTTGTAATACTAGACATGTGGGAGATCTCATAAGACTTATTGTATATGTTTATTGTGTACTAACCCTTTTGGATGCAGGTGTAGGATTTTTTTGTTATTGCATTACTTGTTCGATTTCTCTTACTCAGTCGATTGAACCTACTGGATGCACTTTGGTGTACTAAGCCCTACTTTGTTTCCTCTCTGCAGATCGAGTACATGGACCCACATAGAATAGTTGATTCACTCTTATTGAGCATTATCTACATCCATCCAGATCTTACCGGTAAGGCTCAGACTTCGAGTGATAGTGGGACTTTGGGATTATCTTTATAGCTTTCTTTAGACTTTATATCAGATATTATGATATATCCTTGTATTTTTTTTAGACAGTTGTATTTACTCTTTTCTACTATTATAGATGCTCTCGTACACATGATTCTAGGTTTTGGGATATTTGATATTATGTTATGATGGTTTCCACTTTATATCATTCTTCTTTGGTCGTAATCCATTTTTGGGTCATGACAAGTTTGGTATCAGAGCTCTAGGTTCATTGGGCTCATAAGTCAAGAGTATGGTGTCTAGTAGAGTCTTATGGATCGGTGCATAGATGTCCACCCCTATCTCCGGGAGGCTATGGGATACTCTTTAGGAAGAACTTTTATGTATTGCTTTTGATTTGTACGTTTCTTTGTATTACCCACTTTGAAGGTATCTAATCTACTCCTTCTGCATAGATGCTGATTATGAGATCTTGACGATCCGTGGGTGAGCTCGAGTCTGCTGATGTGGCACCCACTCGTGATCAAGGCATCATTCGGGATAGGTACAGGGGCCGAGGACTTTCTAGAGGATCAACTCCATCTAAAGGAAATTCGAGGTCAACTTCTCCGGGGCCTACATATGAGCTAGAGGGGCCTACAGATCCTATTTCTCCATTCTTAGCTCCAACCCCAACACCTTCAATTCAAGATTTGCTATTGTGGTTATTTTCTAGATTAGAAGGAGCTCTTCCAGCCCCAACTACTATTGAGGTATCAATTTCTACAACACCGGTTGATCCTGCTATAGCCCCAGCACAGCCAGCCATGGTCCTTGTTAGTTCTTTTCTAGCCCTAGTAGATCCTCTTGTGACAATTGTGATTCCACTTCAGATACCTCAGATGGGTGCAGGTGCACAATTTCAGAGTTTGGCAGTTGCTCCATCCATTGCACCACTCTTGTTTATGGTGCCACCATCTTCTTCTAGCCCAACTATGTCCTCAGTTGGGTAGAAGAGTTTTGAGAGGTTTGTTTGACTAGCTCCTTTGAGATTTGATGACACCCTAAGTGATAGAGCTTATGATTTTTTGTCAGATTGTTAAGACCGACTATGTAATTTGGCCATTTTAGAGTCGCATGGGATTGTTTATACTACTTATCAACTTACCAGCCTCGCCCAGGAGTGTTGAAGATCTGTTATGACTTGACGACCTATTAGATCTCCAATTATGACTTGGGAGCAGTTTAGAGTGATATTTTTGGAGAGATTCATACCATAAGACCTTCGAGATAGCCGTCGAGATGAGTTTGATAGGCTTCAGCAACGTTTTATGTTAGTGTCAGACTATAAGGCTAGAGTTCATACATTGTCCAGATATGCCTTATCCAACATCCCTACTGAGTTTGAGAGGATTCGGCGTTTCACCAAGGGATTGGCAGGGTATCTTCATAAGGCTATAACTTTCGTGGTCTTAACTGGAGGCACCTTTCAGAGAGTTGTTGATCACACTCATATGATAAAGCACATTAGGCATGAGAGATAGAGTGATGGGAAGAGGTTTCATCAGCATGAGCAGTATAGAGGTCATCCGCCATGGGATCGAGAAATTAAAGGCAAGGCCATCAGGGCTGGCAGTTTATGTAGCTCTTTCAACATTTGAACGTGTTGAAAGGTCTAGGTCTACTCAGATAAGTCGTGATAGTTCTCTTGGTTCGGTCAGATGTGGTGGTTCTACGACATAATTATCTTAGGGATGGGATCCCCGAGCCTGCTATATTTGTGATGAGGTTGGGCACTTTTTCAATAGTTATCCAGATCGTGCTTTCCTTTCCTAGGATTCATGGTCTTAGCCAGCCCATCCATCCCTAGCATCAGCAACTAGAGACACCTCTCAAGGCATGAGGGTAGGTACTAGAAGAGGACATGGCACCGTGAGAGGTGGAGCTTGTGGTGGCCCAGTTCTAGTGGTGGTCATAGGGTTTGTTATTCTGTTCCAGATAGAGACAAGGCAAAGGCTTCTGATGCAGTTATCACAGGTATGGTTCTAGTATGTCATCGTTCAACTTTGGTTTTATTTGATCCAAGATCTACTTATTCTTATGCATCAACTTATTTTGCTTCGGATATTGATATTATGTGTAAGCCGCTTACTGAGCCTATTTGTGTTTCCACCTCGATAGGTGAATCTTTAGTGGTGAATTGGGTGTACCAAGAATGTGTTGTGGCCTTTATGGGAAGAGATACCATTGTTGACTTGGTATTGTTAGATATAGTGGACTTTGATGTGATACTGGATATGGATTGGTTATCACTTTATTATGTTATTCTTGATTGCCATGCAAAGGCCATTCCAATATCTTGTCCAGAGTTACCTCAATTAATGTGGATCGGAGCACCTAGCTCCTATCCTAAGTGAGTTATTTCTTATATGCATGTGTGTCAATTGATGGATAAGGGTTACTTGTCTTATTCAGCTCATATTCGGGTTGTTTCTCAGGAGTCCCCATCTTTGGAGACCACCAGGATTGCTAGAGAGTTTATGGATATATTTTCGACTGATTTTCCTGGTGTTCCTATGGATTGCGATATTGACTTTATTATTGATGTGGAGCAGGGAACCAATCCTATTTCTATTGCCCCTATCGGGTGGCTCTAGTTGAGTTGAAGGAGTTGAAGGACCAATTAGAGGATTTGTTGAAGAAAAGGGTTCATTCATTTGAGTATATCTCCTTGGGGTACTCTTGTCTTCTTTGTGAAGAAGAAAGATGACACTATATATATGTACATTGACTATCGCCAGTTCAACAAAGTAACCATCAAGAGCAAGTATCATTTGCCTCGCATTGATGATCGTTTTGACCAGTTACAAGGTGCCTCGACATTCTCCAAGATTTATTTGAGGTCTGGTTATCATTAGTTGAGAGTTTGGAAGTATGACATCATGAAGACAACTTTCATTACCCATTATGGGCATTATGTGTTCGTGACCATGTCTTTAAGACTGACTAATGCCCCAACTGCTTTTATAAAGTTGATAAACTGAGTGTTCAAGCCCTACCTGGATATCTTTGTTATTGTGTTTACAAATGATATCTTGGTTTATTCCACAAGTGAGGTTGATCATGTTCAGCACTTGAGGACCGTACTTCAGAGGTGGAAAGAAGAAAAATTATATGCCAAGTTCTAAAAAATGTGAGTTTTGACTTGATTTTGTTACATATCTTGGGCATATAATGTCAAAAAAGGGTATTATGGTTGATCCGACCAAATTAGCAGCCATACATGAGTAGGGTTAAGCTTACTTCTATGACTGAAATTTAGAGTTTCATTAGTTTTGCGGGGTATTATCGATGTTTCTTGTAGGGATTCTCTTCTATAGCAGCCCCGTTGACTAGATTGACTTAGAAAGATGTGGCATTTTAGAGGTCCAGTGAGTGTGAGGTGAGCTTTCAAAAGGTCAAAGATTTGTTGACCAATTCTTGCTTTACCCGAGGAGGGAGTACTATTCATGGTTTATTGTGATGATTCTGATGTGAGTTTGGGTGATGTATTGATGCAAAGAGGGAAGGTGATAACATATGTTCTAGATAGTTGAAGGTACATCAAAGAAACTATCCTACCCATGACTTAGGGTTGGTTGGGGTTGTATTTGTGTTGAACTTGTTGTGATATTATTTATATAGGGTGCATTGTGGGATCTTCACCGATCGCAGAAGTCTCAAATATATCTTTTGTCGGCCTAATCTGAATATGAGGCAACGTAGATGGTTGGAGTGGCTTAAGGACTATGATATCTCTATTTTATATCACCTTAGGAAGGTCAATGTTATGGCAGATACTTTGAGCCAAAAGGCTACTAGTATGAGGAGTTTGGAATTCTTAAGGGATGAGGAGAGGTCCCTAGCCTTAGAGGTTCAGTCATTTGCTAGACAGATGGTCCGTTTGGATTTTCTCCTCTTCAGATTATTTTGGCCTTTGTTGAGCCTAGATTTTTCTTATTTAATCATATATGTTCTCATTAGTTTGAGGACCTCAGGTTGTGTTTGATTCATGATAAAGTGTTAAGGAGTAAAGCCAAGATGACTATTATTGATTCTATAGGCATTTTGAGGATAAATAGTAGAGTTTATGTACCCAAGGTGAGAGATTGGGTGAGATAGATACTTGATGAGGCCCATTATGCTAGATATTTTATTCATCCAGGTGTGGTTAAGATGTACTATGATCTAAAATAGCATTATTGGTGGTTTGAATAAGAAGGTACATAGTTGAAATTTTGGCAAGGTGTTTGAATTACCAATAAGTCAAGTATGAGCACCAAATGTCCGGTGGATCGATGCAAAGGATGTCCATTCACAAGTGGAAGTGGTAAAGAGTGACTATGGTCTTTGTTACAAGTCTTCCTATGGCTTTGGGCAAGTTTGATTCAGTTTGGGTAGTGGTTGATTGTTTGACCAAGTTGGCTCACTTTTTACCGGTGAAGACTGGCTACAGTGTCGAGTAGTTGGTTAAGTTGTACATCTGGGATATTTTCAGATTGCATGATGTTCCAATGTCTATAGTATCAAACATGGGATTTGTGTTCACCTCTCATTTTAGTGGGCTCTACAATGTGATTTGGGTACTAGAGTGGATTTGAGTTCAACATTCCACCCCTAGACAGATGGTCAATTCGAGTGCACTATTCAAGTGTTGAAGAACATATTACGAGTTTGTGTGATTGATTTTGGAGCCAGATGGGACCAATACCTACCTTTGGCGGAGTTCGCGTATAATAATAATTACCATTCTAACATTCAGATGACACTTTGAGGCCTTGTCTGGCCAGAGGTGTAGATCACCCATTGGATGGTTTGACTCAGGTTCTGATGATGTGTTAAGTGTGGACCTACTTAGAGATGCCATGGATCAGGTTTGTTTTATTCAGGGTAGGCTTTTGATAGCTCAAAGTCGCTAGAAGAATTATGTTGATCGGAGGACTAGGCCTCTTTAGTTCTCTGTTGGTGACAGTGTTTGGCTAAAGATTTTGTCCATAAAGGGTATGATGAGATTTGGGAAGAGGGGCAAGCTCAGTCCCAAGTTTATTAGCTCATTTGAGGTTTTGAGGAGAGTTGATGAGGTGTCCTATGAGTTAGCCTTGCCACTGAGATTATTTTCTGTTCATCCTTTTTTTATGTTTTTATGCTCCGTCGATACATTCCAGATGAGTCCCATGTGATCTTTTATCACTCTGGTGAATTGGGTTCAGATTTGTCCTTTTAGGAGGAGTCTATAGCTATTTTGCATAGGCAGGTCCAGAGATTAAGATCCAAAGAGATACCTTATGTGAAGATTCAGTGGTGGCACCATTCTGTTGATGAGGCAACTTGGGAGTTAGAGTCTGACATGCGGGTCAGATATCCCAGCCTTTTTTGGACTCCAAGTACTCCTTTTTTCTTTATGTTTGAGGACGAACATTGTTTTTAGTGGTGAATGATGTAATGACCTGATTGGTCATTTTTGGCTTTATCTATGAAAATTTCTATTTTACCCTTCTGTAAGTTGCTTTTGGCATTTTTTGGAAGTTTAAGTTATTGAAAAAGTGAGTTTATATACCATTCTAATATTCTGGTATCGGATCATGGATCCATCAAATTTATTAGCTTCGAATTGTTGAAACTGAATTATGAGAAGTTACAAAATTGAATTTAGAGTTAAAATGAGGTTTTTAGGCCCAAAATTATGATTTTAGTTATTTCCAAAACCAAATTTTGACTATAGTCAACATTCAGAGTTTGGATGCTCAGATCAAAATTCTGACAGTTTCAGTAGTTCTGTATGGTGAAACTAATGCTAGAAATGGTCTCGCAATAATTTTTGGAGTTGCCAAGGATAGTTATGGTATTTTGAGTTTTAAAATAGTTTTATCAAGTCGAATCGATAAATATGGAGAGGAGGCCATCAAATTGATTTTTGATAATTTTGTTGAGTCCGGATCACTATTTTTGGTATGTATACATATAAAGTTTGTGTAATTCTGAGTTCGAATGAGATTTGGGGGTCCGTTCCGAGTAGGCAATTGGACTTGGTGTTGTTGGTTTGTTGATATCTTGTGCAGGTGTGATTTTTTTCTGCGTTCACCAATAAGCATCCGCTTTTGCGAGGAAGCATCTGCGTTTGCGGAGGTCTAGTGGGTTCTCTCTCCGCATTCGCGGAGGGATAGTCCGCGTTCGCGTAGTGTTTAAGTGGCCTCCTCCCTTTTGATCTCCATATTCATGGGTTGGTCTACACAATCGCAGAGGTCTTTTGGCCCTTCTCCTCCGCATTCACGGGACCCTACCCACGATCACGGAGAGGTTTTTATACCTAGAACATTTTTAACTCGTGAAACACCATTTTTTCCATTTTAACGAACCTTAAGCTTTTCAAGGCGACTTTGGATGAAGAGTTTCGGAGAATTTTGCTGGGTAAGTGTTTTTAACATTATATTAACTATTTTTTAAAAATTTTATCTTGATTTCATACTAAAATTTATGATTTTCAATGTCCAAAATTGGGGATTTTTAGACTATAATTTTTAAATTTTGACTGATGATTTCTCCTTCGATTTAAGCTTGATTTTAGTGGAATTTTCACCTATGAACTTCATTTTTCATGTAGAACTTGATTTTAAAGTCAATTTTCAGATTTGAAATTTTTGAATTTTAGCCCTTAAATTGACCGTCCAATATGGGTATCAAAATGCTTTTCTTGATGTTTAGTATCTAATTTTGATAGTGATTGACCGATTTGAGGATCATTTGGAGGTTTGAGTTGATCGAATGCTTGTCCGAGTGTGGTTTCGGCATTGAGGTAGGTTTGGCTAACCTTATTGGGACTAGATTTGAGTTATTGATCATATTTATATGGTAACTGTGAGATATAGACTAAGTTTTCAATAATTATGTTGATGAGATCAGATATTGATGGAAATATGATTCTGGTTAAGTCGAATTGTGAGTAATGATGATTCTATTGTAAATCTGAGATGGAAACTTGTGGATTAAGATCCTGTGAGAGGTCATTGTGTTAATATGACACTTGTCATATTATTTGGGGAATTATTATGATAACTTGATGGTTTGTGAGGCATCGTTGATGATTATACTTGTATGTTCGGGATGTGTAAGGTTTGATTTATGTAGTACGTATGATCTTTCGGCACAATTATGATTTATTTGCATCTTGGGGACTAGTAAGGTCCTAGACTGGTGATATACTTAATTCATGGATGTAATGAGGATGGGTCTATATTGTGGGAACCAGTGAGGTCTTGTACCTTACGTATACTTGATCATTATATGGTTATGATTATCTGCGATATTATGATAGATTGTAACTCTTGATATTAGTTCTTGCTATGTGAGACTTATATTGTATTACTCGCATTATGACGTTGTCATATTTATGCACATATTTAGTGGATATTATTGTTTTGTTGTGTACCATGTTGTATTGTACCACCCCTTAACCTGAGTAGGAGGCAAGGATAATATGCTCCACTATAGTACTATCCCCCCTTGACTCGAGTAGAAGGCAAGACTGAGATTCATACTTTATAATCTCTTGACCGCGAGCAGGTGGCAAGGATGAGACATAGTAACACCCCTTGATCACGAGCAGGTGGCAAGGATGAGACATTATAATACCCTTGATCACGAGCAGGTGGCAAGGTTGTGAGGCATTTGATGCATGATTGGATGATATTTAATATATTGTGTTTACATTGCTAAAGGTGTTGTAATATTGGACATGTGGGAGATCTCATAAGAATTATTGTATTTGTTTATTGTGTACTAAGCCTTTTGGATGCAGGTGTAGGATTCTTTGTTATTGTATAACTTGTTCAATTTCTCATACCCAAGTGGTTGAACCTACTGGGTACATTTTGATGTACTCACCCTACTTTATTTTCTCCCTGCATATTAAGTACAAGGACCCACACAGGGTAGTTAATTCACTCTTGTTGAGCATTATCTGCATTCATCTAGATCTTACCGATGAGGCTCAGACTTTAAATCATAATGGATCTTTGGGATTATCTTTATTGCTTTACTTTAGACTTTATATCAGACATTATGAGACATCCGTATTTCTTTTTGAAACAGTTGTATTTACTTTTCCACACTATTATAGATGATCTTGTATTCATGATTCCAGGTTTTGGGATATTTGATGTTATGTTATGATGGTTTCCGCTTTATTTCATTCTTCTTTAGTCGCATTCTATTTTTGGATCGTGACAGTACAAGTCCAATCTAATAGAGTATCGAGGATCATTCGTTGCTTATCTTAGAGAGGCTATGATGACTGTTAGTAAGAAAATTCTCATTTCTTGACTCCGTATTATACATTCTTGATCCAGTTTAATTCTTTATCTCTTTGATCTATGCTCTCATTTACATTGGAGATTCTTGCTTGGTATTTTGTGCATACATTTGAGATGTGCTCGCATGGTTTTAGAATTAAATATGATTTTGAGGAAGAGGTGATGGACTTAAAGAACGGATGTATGGTTAACCTTGAATTGTTTTATAATTCAAAGATATTGGGTCAGGTTGTGGTCCAGTAATGTAGTTTGAAGATAAGGTATCGTAAGATGAAACTTGGTTGAAAGACTTCATGAACATCTTATTCTTTTTTATTAGCCATTCAACAATGAAGGTAGTACTTGCATAGCCTATTAGATGTTTGAAGTGATTCAATAATTTGTTATAGTGGGATTAAGGGAATGACTATGTTATGAGCACGGTAACTACAAGATTTCAGTTGTTTAGTATTGACTGAGAACGATATTATCCTAATTGAGATACGAACTTCTACTATGGCCTCATAGAACAGATATATAGCAAGAAGTATTAAAATAAGACTACTATAACAGTATATGTGTTCACTTGATTTGGATTATGGATTGTGTTGCTTCTACTATCGACTTTATTTGCGAAAAGGATATATATTGGTTTGTTAGGAATAAAACTAATTTATTAACATATAATAGTTATTCAATAGGAAGAAAAGTATGGACTATTTGAATACAAACTTCTCGATGGATATGGTGTGTTCTAGTGGTATATCTAGTGGACCTTCTGATGTGTTACAAGTAACATATAAGGACAGAGATATCAGTTATCGAGTATGAATACTAGATACTAGTTATTCCACCTACTTAGGTGTCATGATCTAAAATCCGGGTTTGATGACACTCACTTATCCCACCAAGGCTAGTCAACCCAAACCCATACAACTCAACATAATAATAAAAGTAGAAGATAAATAGTCTATAAGATAGATAAACATAGAATATCAAAAGCTACAACCATCCCAGAACTGGTATCACATGTATAAGCCTCTAAGTATAAAATGATCAAATGAAATACAAGTCTCAATGTTTAGTCCTTAAGTTTAATATAACATAAAGGTAGAATCCTTGAAGGTCTAACGAAGGGACAAACAACTACCTCTCGATAGATCCAAAAGCTTGATCCTGTAAGTCAGAAAGCTAGCAAGAGGGACCGGGCTCACAACCTATAAAAATATAGCAATGGATGAACACCAAACAACAAGGTACTAAACAAATGGAACTTACCTAAAGTAAAACAATGAAGAACACAAGTACTCCTTAACACCCAACCACATACCACTGAACTACACACCTATACTCAGAACAATCCCAGTACAATACAATATACAAATCACAAGCATATAGATATACTCATTACATAAAATCATATCTCCATATATCCAACTGATACTCAAGTCAAATGATACAACAAATATACAGTCTCATAAGCATTACATATAATGATATCAAAACAGAAATAAAATGAAGTGGATATCATGCAATGTAAATAATGTGATGCAATGTCAAATATTAATAATGCATGTTTATCCTATGATACATATTCATTGATCATATTTGTGTCAGAACGAAATCCATGGGGGCCACTCATGGACCATGTATCCGTGAACATTGTCGGCAATGACCTCGGCTACAATATCAGCCAGCATATTACCTCAGCTTGCTAATAAAAATCTCTATTATTCATCGATCGGTAGAGACCTCGGACACTAATCCACATGTTATCTTACTCATCTATCGATCTTAATCATCATAAGTATCAATGCACATATAATAGTAGATACAATGTGCATAATCTCAGTTTCATCACAATTTACAATATCATAATTGTTTAACATCATCACAGTCTCAATATCATCAAGGTCTTAATATTAGCACAGTTTCAATATCAATCCCATCTTAATATAGGTTCCATCATGATATCAATATCAAATAATTCACAAGATCGCATGTATTATGAACTCACAAGTCAAGATATCACCATATGAACAATTACTCAATCCAAAAACTCATAATTAAAGCCCATGGTTAGGGGTGTGCAAAAACTAAACCGAACCGATAAAAACGTTATTGGGTTATTGTTATTGGGTTATTAGATTATCGGGTTTTTAATGGTTTTCAAAAAAAAATTATTGGGTTATCGGTTCGTTATCGGTTTTTACTATTGGGTTATT
>JBCEWC010001307.1:2445-42343 GCA_038996855.1 Solanum aculeatissimum
GAATCTGCTCAGCGATAAGCAGGGCCCATTCTATCTCATAGCTGACTAAGATGTTGACAACTAGAACTACGCGATCTAGTGTTAAGGTATTATCTGTAAGAGTAGGTCAGATCTATGATGTCACAACCGCCCACAAAACGTTTATGGGAAACTGAGGGAATCTTTAAGAATAGGCACTGTTGATGTAGCCACCCACTCAGGGTATGGTCCTTTGTTAGTAATCTGGGCAGCTACCCATCTTATCAAACTAGCCCGATGGATCGGATCTCTCGTAATGGCTATCTCCTGAGTTTGCCTCACTTTCCGGTAAAACTCTAATATAGATCTAGGGGTTGAGAGCTCGAGCCCAAATAACGTAAAGCAGATAGTAGTCTCATAAACATCCACTTGTTACCCCCCACTATAACATGTGTTAGTCATGGATGAGTAAGGGGTTTCTTCCCTTGGGAGAAGAACTAAGGACTGTGGTGGTGTAGGTAGTGAAAAACTTATGAACAATGACTTGGGAGTACTTCCCCGATGGCTCTGCCAGCTACTAGAGCCTGTATCTGGTGATAGTGTCCTGGAGGCCTGGAACACTATCTAATCCTGTGGTGATAACCCGGGGCTCCTAAGAAATGGAATAAGTTGTTCGGCCACTCTCGTTCACTCGCAAATCCTCCCGAAAGAGAGCATGCATCCCCTTGACACACCACCATCTAGATCTACCATCAAGAGAGAAGAGTGGTGCTCGAGGGGTTGTTGTCGATACAGAGTCTGACCCCCTCTCGGATCCAGACTTTGATCCTCTCTTGGAAGAGGTCATTTGAATAGAATTGTTGGCCATGTAACCTTCCTCATCAGCCTGGGAAGGGAGGACCACAATCCCCTACTTCTGCTCGACCTATCTAGTGGAGGCCCAAGTTTAAGGTCGCTCGGCATCAGGATGAGGTTGGATCCCAGGCTCCTCTATAGAGCCACTGGACTTCTGGGCGGCCTCTGAGTTTATAGGCTCGTCATGTAGCCGATTCAAGAGGGTTCCAATTTCCTCTCTTATAGGATTTAGATCCATACCACAAAAATCATGCATTGAGAAACCATAATTAGCCCCATGAATTACAAAATGAAAAATAAAATTACAACTAAACTAGGCATACAGGGGTTCAAGAGGGTCCCTTTACGGGTTGTAGTGCAAACTACGAGCCATAGAAAGTCCCTCGTAGAAATAGTTCATAAGTATTTTAATTACTAGAATAACACCTACATTATCAGGTGTGACTCGTAAAGCCTTTTACGAGTTGTGAACCGAGTCATACAAAAGACTCAAGGTCTATTCTTTGGAAGGTAGGACCTTATGAGACCTTTATACGAGTGGTAGAACATTTTATGACTCATAGAAGGTCTCGTTTGATGACATCAAAAAAAATTTGGCTACTAGAATTTCCTACAAGTGGCAACTACAACTCATAGATTATTCCACGGGTCGTAGAAGACCCTTGTAAAGTGGGTCTTCCGGTAACTTAATTTCTAGGCTCATGAAACGGGTCCCAAAATGAACATTATTCACCTTTTAGCATCACAACAAGTACTCACACACACCCCAATCACAATTTCATAGAAATATTCAACCCCTGCATGCAATTTGTTAAAATTAACCCCATCAAACATCATTTGGCATGTTAGGTTTATGGTCCGACACTATTTGACAGATTTCATCAATGAAAACAAGTACGTGCAATCATATGTCATCTATTTCAATCAATTTTAATCAATTCCAGAGACATGTGATGACATACAATCAAAACACAACCACCTACATATTTTTTGGGTACTACTTTTACCTAAACATTGACAAATAATGCTATTTCAAATTTTAAACATTAAATTAAAGCCAAGGCAACACTCGATCATATAAGGAACACCATACCCATCAATCATTCAACCAATCTAAGCATAAGTTTCAATAGTTCAAGGGTTGTTAGTCTGAGAAATTACCAAAATCATATGAAAATCGATAGAAAGTGAGGGAGGAGTTAAAAAGGGGGTCGAAACTTTAGGTGTCGAAGTCACCGGGAAACCGTTATGGTGGCTAGATTTTGGGTCGGACCAACGAGGGGTGATGAAGTGTTGGGGTATTTTCAGAAATTGTAAAGGTAATGGGGTCAAAATTTATTTGACCCCAAATATATACTTGACCGGGTCGATTTTAAAAACTTGGGCTCATCTCTATGAAACCTCAATTATGGGCCATAGAGTATTCTATAGCTCATAGATCTTGGTTTCGTACGAGGCTAGAAACCTTTCATGCCCCTAAATCTATAAAGATGAACAGGAACTTGGTGTCCTGTAGGCTCGAGAGAACCAACATATAACTTGTGCTTATCATGCATATGTCTATGGAAACTCTACTAAGATAAGAGATCAAAATAAGTAGCACCAAACTTACATACAGGACTTGGCTATTGAGGCCACGACTATTTAGAGACAAGATACTACTGAACTATATACAATAAGTCTACAAAGACTCTATAAGATAACATAGGTCGGGACAAACCCCACCTTACTATAAACTATTATACAATACCAAAATGCATATACTATAGACTTAGTAAAGCCCCAAATCAACTTAGAGCTCTCCGAAAGTAGCTGAGTGTCGAGTGCGCCTATACCGGAGGTGTACTAGCTGGAGTACCTATACATGTACCATGCGTTGCAGCATCCCCCAAGAGGGATGTCAATACGAAATAATGTACTGAATATATAAGGCAATAGATAAGCAAAATGAAAAGTCGAGCGAAACAAAGTAACGATATATAAATGCACGAACCATAATAGAACACCACCTGGGTTATACTTGGAAAACCATTTACATTAGCTAATAAACATGTGTTGGCAGTTCAATCTCAGCAAAAACAACATTCAAGCAACAAATTTGTAATTACCACCTAAGGGTGTTCTTTCAACCCTTCTTCCTCTAATTGCATTTGTGTCATACATATTTTTGTATACATAGTGTAACTCAGGTTAATGTTAGTTCCATAACATGCTTACAATAGTTCACAAGGTACAACACATGACAACTCCACACAACACACAATTAAGTAGTATAACATTGTAACCCCTCTCCTATATTTCAACACCAACAATTCACACCCTTTCCCAATATTAACCAAACTGTTTTCAACACATTTACACACTCAAACAGTCCCAAAGCAATCCTATGTACACGGAGTACATGGGACCATAGTTTCCGATCATCTTCCCATGAGTTCCTATCAAACTTATGCTTAAAATATCGTACTTAACCTTATGTCGACGGAAAATAAAGATGTGACAGTAACATATTTCTATTCTTGTAACTTGCCATTATTAATTCAATTTCTTCAAGAACTTCAATTTCTTTTCATTCTTTAAACCAAACAAGAAGCCAAAAGTCTCTTAACAATCAACAGAAATGAGCAGCACTTGAGAGAATATTCTGCCCGATACTTCCATTTAAGCATAAGTAACACATTTTCCTTGTCTTTCATGATAGAATTAAGCTAAATCTATAGGTATTCTCACTCACCTTATCTTGCAACAAGAAGGGTCTCTTCAAGAACCCTAAATAAATTCTAAGGTTGTTGCTCCTTAACCTCTAGAGAGAAAAGAAAGCTGGATTTAATCTGATCCTTTTGGTGTGTTAAAATGAATAAAATGTCCAGCAATCCTTGCCTTTTATAAGTCTTTTTTGGCCCTTAAAAAAATCCTTTAGCACCTCCTCTTTTTGCTTCATTTTCAGCCACTAAATGGCCAAGTAGGTGATGCAACTCCTTATTTATGTCAAGCTACTCAAAGGGTCAAAGTAGGTGACACACCTACTTGCTTTATGTATGTTGGGCTAAGTACTTGGGCCTTGGAAGATTTGGAAGGTGGGCTTCCTTTTCGATTTCCCTTTCTCTTACTTAGTTTGGGCCTCAAGTGAGCCCACTAACATAGGCTTAGGTCTGACCCATTAGCTAGATCCATATAGCTCGAGTAGGTGGTGCACCTAGTAGATTAATTACGTCAAGCAAGCAGCTCATTATCTTACCATATTTTCCAAACCCTAATCCCATATATTATATCTTAATATTTCACTTAGACTTTCAACACAAATGGCACTTTATTATCTCGAATTTAAATGTTTTAGTTGAGTTTAACTTGAACTCATACCAGCTAAAACTTGTGGGGATATCACAACACTTCTAAATCCAATCCCAATTATCACCACTCTTATGGAAAAAACTTAGTCCCTCACCTATGTCCCATAAGGCTATGTCAAGTATCACATAAATAGGGCTAGTATATAGAAAACACGGGGTGTTACATCTTCCACCTCTTTGGAACATTCATCCCCGAATGATAGTATGGTTAGTCAGCGCAAATAAGTTTAAGCCTAAGGTACATATCACATAATACATGTAAACACATACTTGTCAATTCTTCAATCTGATTTTTTATCCTTCTTAGTAGGCTAAAAGAGATGGGAGTATTTGGATTTCATTACTTCTTTCGCTTTTCAGGTAACTTCTTTTACTTGCTTATTCCTCCATAGTACTTTTGCGGAATCTACTTCTTTGTTTCTTAACGTCTTAACTTGTCTGTCTAGAATAGCAATGAGTACTTCCTCATAAGTTAGATATGAGATGGATCACCTATGCACTTTTGAAGCATTGAAATGTGAAACACTGGATAGACCATAGAAAGCTCTTGGGGTAGCTCTAATTCATATGCAACTTGGCCAACTCTTTTAACAATCTTATATGGTCCTTTGTAGCGTGGATTGAGCTTTCCCTTTTTACCAAATCTCATTACCCCTTTCATTAGAGCCACTTTCAAGAACACCCAGTCTCATATGGAAAATTCTGGTCCTCTTCTTCTAACATCCGGATATGATTTATGTCGACTTTGAGATATTGCTAGCCATTGTTGTATTATGTTAACTTTCTCCATGGCTTGATAGATCAGATCTGGCCCAAATAAGGCAGTCTTACCTGCTTCAAACCAGTCGATTGGGGACTTACACATTCTTCCATATAAGGTTTCTAAGGTTCCATTTTGATGCTCGAGTGGTAGCTATTGTTGTAAGCAAATTCAATAAGTGGCAAATGATCATCCCAACTACTTTTGAAGTCTAATATACAAGCTCGAAGCATATCCTCCAGTGTTTGGATTGTGCACTCCGCTTGACTATCCGTTTGAGGGTGAAACGTTGTACTTAAATTCACTTGCATCCCCAAACTTCTCTGAAATGATTTCCAAAAATTTGCAGTGAATTGATCTCCCCTATCAGATATAATAGAGATAGGAACTCCGTGCAGCTGAACTATCTTTTTAATGTATAATCTTGCATACTCTTCAACTGTATAAGTAGTTTTAACCGAAAAAAAGTGTGCTAATTTGGTGAGTCTATCAACTACTACCCATATGGAGTCAAACTTCAGAAATGAGCAAGGCAACCCAGTAACAAAATCCATGTTGATCATATCCCACTTCCAAATTGGAAGTTCTATGTGCTACAAATAACCTCCAGGATTTTAGTGTTCTACTTTAACTTGTTGACAATTTGGACAGTGAGCCACAAATTCTGCAATATCGTTCTTCATTCCCCCCCCCCCCCACCAATACACTTCTTTGAGGTCATGGTATATTTTGGTTGAGCCTGGATGGACCAAGTATCTTGAATGATGTGCTTCTATCATAATTCTCCTTTTTAGCCCATCTACATCGGGTACGCATAATCTGTTTTGACATCGAAGTACTCCCTCTTGTGTGAGCTCAAATGCCTTTGTCATACCTTGTTGTACATTCTTCTTAAGTAGTAATAAAGTAGGATCTACGTACTATTTCTCTTTCACTTACGCTATCAATAAGGATTCTGCTGTATTTTGCACAATAACTCCTTTATCTAGAGATTCAAGAAGGCGAATCCCAACGCTAGCTAATTGATGTAGACCTTTACTTACCCTTTTTCTTATTATGGACTTCCCAAAATTGCTTGCCATTGTCTTTCAACTTAAAATATCCATTACCACATTCACCCTTCCAAGGTGGTACAGAATATCGATGTCGTAATCTTTCAATAACTCAAGCCATCTTCTTTTCCTTAGGTTCAGGTCCTTTTACTTAAAGATATATTGTAGACTCTTCTGATTAGTATATATGTCAATATTAACTCCATACAAATAGCGGTGTCATTTTTTCAAAGCAAGTATAACTGCCGCTAGCTCCAAATTATGGGTTGGATAGTTCTTCTCGTGTGGACGCAACTCTCTTGAGCCATAAGCTATTAATTTACTATGCTGCATTAAGACACATCCTAAGCCTACTCTGAAAGCATCGCAATACACTGCATAATCTTTTATTCCTTCGGGAAGCACCAATATAGGGGTTGTAGTTAGTTTATTTTTCAGCTCTTGGAAGCTTCTTTCACATGCATCACTCTATTAGAACTTGGCAGCCTTATGCATTAACTTTGTTAAAGGTACAGAAATAGAAGAAAATCCTTCGATAAACCTTTTATAATAACCTGCCAACCCAAGAAGACTATGAATCTCTGTAGGTGTTGTAGGCCCTAACCAGTTCTTCACAGCTTCTATCTTTTGGGTATTAACCCTTATTCCTTCATCGGATACAATATGTCCCAAGAATGCCATAGATTTTAACCAAAACTCACACTCAGAAAACTTTACATATAACTTACGATCACAAAGAATTTGTAACACTTGTCGCAGGTGATTAGAATGATCCTCTTCTGATCTTGAATACATCAAAATGTCATCTATGAATATTATCACGAATACATCATAAAATGGCTTGAACACCATTTTCATCAAATCCATGAAAGCAATAGGTGCATTTGTTAGCCCAAACAACATGACTAAGAACTCGAAATAACCATACCGTGTTTGAAAAGCTTTCTTGGGTATATCTTGATTTTTGACTCTCACTTGATGATAACTCAACCTCAAATCGATCTTTGAAAAACACTTAGCACCCAGTAACTGATCAAATAAATTATCTATTCTAGAGAGGGGATATTTGTTCTTTATTGTCACCTCATTTAACTATCGATAGTCAATACACATCCTAAATGAGCCATCTTTCTTGTGTACAAATAAAATTAGTGCTCCCCAAGGAGATATACTAGGCCGTATAAATCCCTTCTCTAGCAAATCCTTTAATTTTTCTTTTAATTCTCGTAATTCTGCTAGAGCCATTCTATATGGAGAAATGGATATAGGTTGCATATCTGGGAGCACATCAATACCAAACTCAACTTCTCGTTCATGAGGGAAACCTAGGAGATCTTCTGGAAATTCATTTACCACGGAAATAGATTGAAGGGCTAGGACATTTGCATCTATATCTCTCACCATCACTAAATGACATATATATACCTTGGACACCATCTTCCTTGCCTTAAAGTAGGAAATAAACCTACCTCTTCGAGCCCTAATATTACCTTTCCATTCAAGGACTACCTCCTTTAGAAAATGGAACTACACCATCTTAGTTCGGCAATCCACCACGGCATGACAAGAAGCCAACCAATCCATATCCATTATAACATTAAAATCTACCATTTCTGGGTCGACAAGGTCCGCTAATGTGTCATGGTCACAAATAGTTACTATACAATCACGATAAACCCTTCTAGCTGTAATGGACACACCAATTAGTGTAGATACTTCAAATTGTTTAGCCAATAATTCAGGTACTCTTTGAAACTTCCTAGCAAATAATGGAATAACATATGATAGAGTAGATACTGGATCAAGTGACGCATATACAATATGTGAAAAGATGGACAACGTACCCATAATCACATCAGGAGAAGCCTCCAAATTTTGCCGATCTCTTAGATCATACATGCAATTTTGAGTTCCACTAGAACTAGTTTCTCCTTTAAAACCCCTACCACGACCTGAAGATAATTGTGGGCCCCTACCTAATGAAGGCACTGTTAATGATGATGGAACAACTGATCCAGTAGGTTGGGCCATACCACCCGTGTCCCTTTGAAGGCAATTTCTCATCATATGCCCCGGTGTACCACACCAAAAACAAACCTCTATCCCAAATCGACATGCACCTAGATGAGTCCTTCTTCATTACTTACAAGGCTGTCGAGAAAGTCTTGATTGGCTCACACTCCCATGCTCTTGGTACTCTGCTGGTCGCAAACCTTGGATTGGTTTCCCCTAGACCCTTGATATAAGGGTGGAGCACTAGTTGTAGAGTAGGAGAATGATGGCATGGGTGGTATATTAGAAAATCGAGGCCTGAACTCACCTTGGGATAGTGTAAACTGCCCCATCGATCTAGCCCTCTTGGATTATGCTCTTTTTAACTCTTGTATCCTTTTCCTTTGTCGTTGATCCTCCAACTTTCATGTAATAGCTTGCATCCTTTCTATGTCCATGTCTTTATTTAAGGAATAAGTGGTATAATCTCTAACCAGGTAAGGGTCTAATCTATCCACGTATCGATGAACTCGATCCTCCATAGTAGAAACCATATTAGGAGCATACCTGCCCAAGGAGTTAAATTGGAGACTGTACTCCCTCACGCCTATACCCCCTTGGTGGAGATTTAGGAATTGATCTGCACGGGCCTCTTGAATCTCCAATGGCAGATAGTGATAAAGAAATGCCTTTTTGAAATCTTTCCAATCAATTAGAGGTGCATCTTCTCCCCTAGATTGCTTCCAAGATTCATTCCACAACACAACTACACCCTTCAATCTATATGTTGCTAGCTCAACAACTTCTATACCATTTACATGCATAACATAAAAGGTCTGTTGGATTTGATCAACAAAGTCTAGTGGATATTCTTTAGGATCTGACCTAGTGAATGAAGGAGGATCCAAATTAAGAAAGTCACGTATACGTGTGCTAGCTGCCCTGTCTACACCACCAGTACCTATAACTAGACCTTCTTGCCTTTGACCTTGACCAGCAACTATGCAAGTCAACAATTGGACCGCATTCCTTAAATTTTGCTAAGTAGCATTAATAGGAGGCTCTTGAGGTTTTGCTGCCCCCCTTAGCTCCTCTAGAGGTGGAGGATTCAGGGAACTTTCTGATAAGGACTCATCTGAAATGTCATTTTGATTTGGTCTAGCTCGTGATTGGCTGGTCCCTTCTCAAAAATCTATCTGCTTACCTGAACTTTTTCTCTTTATGATAGGCATCTTTTGCTATGTACAAAACAAACAGTTTTTGGGGTTAGACATAATCAACCTATAATACCGACTCTATGGCACGATCTAGGAAATGAAATGAAAGAGGCAACTCCTAAATGTCCTGTAGCCTCATATTTATAGATGTGGTGCACAACATACCCATAAGCAAGAATCTACATAAACATGGCTTTGTAGACTCCCTAGGATGACCCACTTTGATACCACTTTTGTCACGCCCCTAAATCTATAAAGACGGACAGGCACTCGGTACTCTTTAGGCCTAAGATAACAAACATATAACCTATGCTTATCATGCATATGTCTATGACAAATCTACTTAGATAAGAGATCAAAATAAGTAGCACCAAACTTACATACATGACTTGACTGTTGAGGCCATGACTATTTAGAGACAAGATATAATTAAACTATATACAATAATTCTACAAAGACTATATAAGATAACATAGGTCGGGACAGGCCTCGCCTTCCTGTAACAATTATACAATACCAAAATGCATATACTATAGACTTAGTAAAGCCCCGGATCAACTTGGATTTCACCGAAAGTTGTTAAGTGTCGAGTGCGCCTATATCGGAGGTGTACTAGCTGGAGTACCTATACCTGTAGCATGAACTGCAGCATCCCCCAAGAGGGATGTCAGTACAAAATAATGTACTGAATATGTAAGGCAATAAATAAGTAAAATGAAAATTCGAGTGAAATCAAGTAGCAATATATAAATGCACAAACCATAATAGAAGACCACCTGGGTTATACTTGGGAAACCATGTACATTACATTCTTTATTTTCAATGCTTTATAATTCCTTTAGGTATCCAATATAAATGATCAGCTGATCAGTGGTAAAAGAGGATGACCCATGCTAGGCATTTTAACCCCTGGGATGATGTCCTCATAGTTATACAAGTAGGGAGCAACCCATGCTACGCTTTTTCCCCTGGGTTGCCACCCTCACAAACCAAGTGAGATCGACTCATGCTAGGCTCTTGCCCCTGGGCTGCCACCCACGTCGTGAATAGTGTTCAAGTTATTCTTTAATACTTTGAGATTTTCACTTTGGTGGTCTTGACACTTTTGAGCTTTAGAACCATGTACCAGTAATGTAAGACATGACAATAGTCTCTTGAGGTAGTAGTGTGATATTGACATAACACATAAGAGCTTAAATCACACAATTGGCTTCACGAATGTAAGTAGACTCATAATGTTGGTGTTTGGAAGAGTAAACTATAGATTTACTAATAAACAACACGGCCACTAATGGAATAGCCCTTGGGAAGTTCACTTGTTGACAGTGACACGAGTATTGGATTTCATGCCAAAGAATGTGGAATAAGATAGCCTTACATACCTTGTTGTACGACCTTGTTATTACCTCGTAGTAACCTCTTTCCTTTTTAAATATTTATCTATAATGAGTGGGTGATAAAACTAGTGTTAGTATCTAATAAACATGTGTTGGTAGTTCAATCTTAGCCAAAAAAACATTCAAGCAGCAAATTCATAATTACTACCTAAGGTTGTTCATTCAACCCTTCTTCCTCTAATTGCATTTGTGTCATACATATTTTTGTATACATAGTGTACCTCATCTTGTTTTTAGTTCCATAACACGCTTAGAACAGTTCACAAGGTACAATACATGATGACTCCACACAACACACAATTAAGTAGTGTAACATTGAAACCCCTCTCCTATATTTTAACACCAACAATTCACACCCTTTCCCAACATTAACCAAACTATTTTCAACACATTTACACACCTAAATAGTCTCAACGCAGTTCAATATACATGGATAACATGAGACCATAGTTCCTGATCATCTTCGCATGAGTTTCTATTAAACTTAGGCTTAAAATATCATACTTAACCTTATGTTGAAGAAAAATAAAGATATGGTAGTAACATATTTCAATTTTTGTAACTTGCCCTTTTTAACTCAATTTCTTCAAGAACTTTAATTTCTCGTCACACTTTAAACCAAACAAGAAGCTAAAAGTCTCTTAACAATCAAGAGAAATAAGCAACACTAGAGAGAATATTCTTCCCTATACTTCCATTTAAGCATAAGTAACACATTTTCCTTATCTTTCATGATAGAATTAAGCTAGATTTGTAGGTATTCTCACTCACCTTAGCCTGCAACAAGAAGAGTCTCTTCAAGAACCCTAAAAGAATTCTAAGGTTGTTGCTTCTTAACCTTTGAGAGAGAAAAGAAAGATGGATTTAATCTGATTCTTTTGGTGTGTTAAAATGAATAAAATATCCAGATATCCTTGCCTTTTATAAGCCCTTTTTGGCCTTTAAAATAATCCCTTAGAACCTCCTTTTTTTGCTTCATTTTCAGCCACTAAATGGCTAAGTAAGTGATGCAGCTCCTTATTTATGTCAGGCTGCTAAAAGGGTCAAAGTAGGTGACACACCTACTTGCTTTATCCTTTGTTGGGATAATTACTTGGGCTTTTGCAAATTTGGAAGGTGGTCTTCCTCTTTCATTTCCCTTTCTCTTACTTAGTTTGGGCCTCAAGTGAGTACACTAACATAGGCTTAGGTTTGACCCATTAGCTAGATTAATATAGCTCGAGTAGGTGGTGCACCTAGTAGCTTAATTATGTCAAGCAAGCAGCTCGTTATCTTATCTTATTTTCCAAATTCTAATACCATATATTGTATCTTAATTCTTCACTTAGACTTTCAACTCAAATGACACTTTTTTATCTAGAATTTAAATGATTTTATCGAGTTTAACTTGAACTCATACCCACTGAAACATGTGAGAATATCACAACACTTCTCGATCCAATAATAATTATCACCACTCTTATGAAAAAAAACTTAGTCCTTCACCTATGTACCATAAGGCTATGTCAAGTATCACTTAAATAGGACTAGCATATAGAAAACATGGGGTGTTACAAAACCTTAGTTTGGGGACTAGGTTCTATGGTCCCATTTACGAGCCGTATAATAAAATACGAATCATAAAAATTGGTTTCGTAAAACCTTCCATACTTGGTCAAAAAGGAAGAAAAACTTATCTAGGGTCCAGAAGCCCCATTCATGACCTGTAGTTATTTCTATGTGTCGTAAAGTTGGCTCATAGATTGGAGTGCACATAAGGTTGCTCACTTTAATTTTCTACAATCTGGTATACGGGTCGTATAATTATGTACAACCTGTATAGTAAGTCATAGAATCACTATTTATTGCCTTTTCAGCCCAAGTTGGTTGACTTGATCTTATAGCTGCACAAAACACATTGTTATCCTGTATGTCACCAATCCAATGTCCATACTTTACAACCATAAAGAAAAAACAAAAAAAAATTAAACTACCTACAAGTCCAAAGGCTAAAATAGAACAAAACAAAAACTACTAATGTTACACATTATCTTGGGTTGCCTCCCAAGTAGCCTGATTTATTATCGTGACACGACATGGACCATCTGATTACTTAGACTTCATCAATGGTCCAAAATTCTATCTTTAGCTCATCGTCTTACTTCATTGACTGACAGATATTGAAGATGACTTCTTCATCATTTAATTGAAACTTCAGTTGGCCTAATTTCATGTCCACCAGGGCTCGTCCAGTGTCTAGGAAAGTCTTTCCCAAGATGATTGGGAGTTCGAACTCAACCTCGAAATCTAGGATCACAATGTCTGTGGGGAATATGAATTTCTCAACTTTGACCAGGACGTCTTACAGTATCCCCACAGGCTTCTTTACTGTCCTATCGACCATCAATAATTGCATGTTTGTAAGAGTAGGTGCTCTCAAGCCAATCTTCTTGAAAATTACAAGGGGCATCAAATTTATAGTGGCATCTAGATCACATAGTGCCCTTGCAAACTCAACATCACCTATGGTGCATGGACTAGTGAATACTCTAGGATCCTCTCACTTCTGTACCAAGGACCTTGTAGATATTGCACTGCAATGTTGGAGTTCTTGAGAAAGATCCTAACTCACAGTGCACTTCTATGTGACCAAGTCCTTTATGAACTTTGCATACTCGGGCATTTTCTCTAATGCTTCAAGCAGTGGGATGTTGATGGAGAGTTGTCTTAGCATGGAGAGGAAGTGTTTGAATTTACCTTCCTCTTTATTTTTGTTAAGTCTCTGAGGGAAGGGAAGAGGAGTTCTAGGAATGAGTTTTTAATTCTGTGGCATTGGCACTGCATCACCCTACCCATCCTTAGGATGAACATCTCAATCATCAGCAAGCTCACTCTTAACCATCTCCTCACGAACAACGTCATCTTTAATTGGCATTGGATGATCAATAGTCTGATTTCTACCACACGTCATGGCTGTCATACGCTGCCCTTTATTTTTAGGATTTTGAGTTATCTTGCTGCACAGAGTACCTCTCTGGCACTGGTTTAGTTGGGTTGACATCTGACTGAACTGTTACTCAAGCTGCTTGATTAGCCACAAAATGAGACTCAATCTTCTGATTAATGCTAGAGATATCAGATTTCATCCCCTCTAGTGTCTCATCCTGAGCGTCAGCCTTTTTCATCAAACGGTAAAACATCTTATCAACTCGAGATATACCAGCACCAGAATCTTAATTATGCAGTGCAACATATGGACCATTCCTGTAGCTATCTCTGCATCCCCATTCAACATCTCTATCTTAGCCCCTATTCCTATAATAGTAGTCTCCTCTGTTGTTGTCTCTAAAGGAGTCATTCCTACCAAAGTTCTGACCTTGGTTCCCTTGACCTTTCTACCAAAAGTCCTGATTGGACCCTTGGGCGTTGGTCCAGAAACTCACCATCTGATCTGCAACAAAACAAGTGTCCTCCTCAAAATAAAACTCCTCATACATGAGTTCTTATGGAGGTTGATGAGATATTACATTCATTCTTTATTTGTTCTGCTTCATTAAAAACTCCATATTAGTTTTAATTCGGGCAAGTTGCCCCTACTTGCGATGAACTAGTTCTGACTGACAATGAGCTTTTTGTAGTAGATTTGTCCCTCGTGCCGCATGCACAATTCATCTTGACTACTCTCTCCATTCTTTGTTCAACCTCCTGAAATGGGCGATCTATGAACGAGCCTCCCATGATGGTGTCAGCAACTGCATGGCTATTCTCGTCTAAGGCTTTGTAAAAGATCTCCACCAGGTCTTCATCAACAATTTTTTGGTATGGGACATTTCTCAAGTACTTAGTAAATCTCTCCCATGTGATATTGAATGAATCACCAAACACCTGCTCAAAGTTGTTGATCGGCGCTTTCAACTTCAACTTCTTTGAGATTGGGAAGAACATCTCTAGAAAAGCCCTTTGCAATTTTTCCCAAGTAGTGGTTGAACTCTGTGGGACCTCAAATAACCATATTGTTGTGTTTCCAGTGAGAGAAAGTGAGAAAACATTAAGCCCAACAACATCCATACATAGATTCTTATTTTTTATCATGCTCTTATGGACGAATAGAAAGTTGTGTTGTTGGTTATGCGGATCCTTTGACGGTAGGCCCGTTAACAACCCATGATTTTTAAGCATCTGGAGCAACCCACTTGACATGACAAACTTTGTGTCATTCAGCAATGGAGGTAACACAATAGCTCTCGTGACGTCCATTGTCATAGGGTTTAGCCGATATTGATTCCATTGATTTGTTGTGGCTAGAGGATCCTGTGGTAGATTTAGCAGAGGTGGGTTGTCATTGTTTGGATTGAGTGTTGCATTCATTGCATTGTCTGAAGTGTTATTCGCATTGTCTTGGACCATTTTCCTCAGCGTCTTATGGATCTATGGGTCAAATAGAGTTACGAGATTGCCTCGGCTCTAAGTGTTGTGCATACACTACACTTGAATGCTAAAACAAAACAAAAACAACAAGAAATATAAAATTTGGGAAAAAAGGATTAACCCTAATTTACTTGAACTAAACAAGTCTAGACGTATTCCCCGACAACAGTGCCAAAATACGTGATGTCGTCCAAGCTACACCTCCATCTTGAAGGATAAAGTGGTTTTTGTCAAGTAAATAACCTAACCATGGTTAGAATTGAACCCACAGGGAATAAGGTGGACTCCAGAATAATTCAATTGCAAAATTGGGTGATTAACCTACTTATCTCCTGAAAGGTGGAGGGGGGGAGAGGTTTGCAATTTAGAGTAAATAAACCTAAACTAAATCAAGTGGTATAAAATCATTAAAAGAGTTCACTAGGGTTATGTGTTCCCCATGATTTTCTAACTCGGTATTACCATATGATTGTAATATTTTCTAGTGTCTAGATGCAAAATGATAAGTTAAGTTTACCTAAATCTTTGATCTAGTATAGAGGTAAATTTCACCACGGGATTTGATCCACCTTCGTAGTGTGACATTACTAATCTTTACCTATAGTCCCTGTACAACCTCCTCTTGATCTAGTTTGGTTGATTAGATGGAAAAACATCAATTAAATCCTGTTAATTGTTCTCTTTTTCTATTCATTACCTCCTTGATCCGGTAAGTAACACTAGGCAAGTTCTAGCGTTGGTCATCTGTTAAAAAGAATTTTAGATGAAAAGAATTTATTAATATATTCATACACACCTTCCAAGAATTACGAATTATTCGATTTTATCTTGCTAGTTCTTCATGGTTCCCAAAACCCTAGTTGTAGATTTAGCTACTCATAATTAATGTAGATGCAATAATCATGATAAAGAATAACATAATTGAGCACATACATGAATAAATTTAAGTATAATAAATCCAACTCCTCAATGAAAATTGCAATTATGAATCAAGAATACAAAATATTATTTATCTCTGACTAAAAGTACTAAAAACTATGAACTACTATGAACTCTCTGCCAAACTTATCATAAAATAACCTAAAAATATATTTATAATATTTAAAATACAAAACCAATTCAAACTAGGAAAGCTAGGTCGGTAGGCTCTACGGGCATAGTCTATGGGTCGTAACATGTTCTACGACCCTTAGTTGGGCTTTCATGGACATCATCTTTAGAACTGAGGGGACTTCTACGAGACCCTTTTACGGGGCCGTATAAGATTCTACAGCCCGTGAAGGGTTTAGTCTGATGGCTTTCCTGCAATTCCCCATTCCCTCAGGGTACGGTAGCTGATCTACAACTTGTATAATAATTTATGGCTCGTAGAGTAAATTTTTAAAAATCACCTTTCATTAGAATTTGCTATGACTCCCCTTATATGGCCCGTGGTATAATCCATGACCCGTAAAGGATTTTGTGAATTCTCAAAAAAATGTACTTTCACCACACTTTGCCCAAAAATCATGCCAACCCAATAATTCTGCAAATCACACATAAAACACATCAAATCTAACAACATCGCTTTGAAAACACATAAAATTCCAAATTTTAATCATCAAAAGTGTTGTATTTTGGCAGCACATCAAAGACAAACTTATTATTATGTTTACTTTGATATGATGTTATGATTTAATTATGAGCATATATATCTAATGTACGTTTGACTTGTGATGAAGATACTTATTATAAAGTGGTCTCTTGTTTTCACTTATCATTATTGCATCATTTAAAATGTTCTTGATGTGCATTATGACTGAGTGATACTGATGAAACACAATTAAGAAATAGGGGACGAGCCACATAAGCCGTTGCATAAAATAAAAATGAGAAACAGTGGATGGGACATAAAAGCCATGGCATTTTACCTTGAATATATTTTGGGGTCGGGCCACACGAACCATGGCATGTTACATTGATTACATATATTTATTGGGGTCGGGCCTCACAGACCAGGGAAGGTACATAGAAAGATATGTCCCCCATGGGTTTCGAACTTATTATATGTCCGACCCGAGAGTAGGGCCTAGGAGTGACACGGCGAATGGGAACTCAAGAGTCCCCAAATAAGTCTCATAGTATACATTCGCACATCATCAATTCAGAAGTAAATAAATATACATTGAACACATAGTTCTACGAGCCAGGTAAGTATGACTCACGCTATAAGGATATCATAGGGATAGGGATATACATGGATTCACATAGCACATAAAACTAGGGATGGGTAAAGAGGACTCAAGATATGGGGATACCATGGGACTTAGAACTTTCCATATCATCCCATAAAACATAATCATATCATTCACACATAATACAAACCATAACATCTCTAAGATACACATACCGTAATTCGTATGATAGACTACAAGATGTCCAACAATGCCTCTAGTCTAGAATAGGTCGGGGCCAAGACACGTCATGGATCACCTCAAAGTAAAAATGCAAACATCATAATCATAATAGGAAGATAGAAATTGGCTTGTCCTTGGATGATAGGATTAACTACAAGCAACTCTTTGTCGAACAAGCTAGTCGTCAATAGGTAGAAGATAATAGTCTCTAGTCCCTACATGGTTAGATCATGTAGGCAAAAGAGTATGTGTTAGTATGTTTGAATGTACTAAGTATGTGGGTATGCAAATGTTCATGAACATGTAATCCTGCAAATCGATGTTAGATGGCAAGAACAGGTATATAGAAAGAATTATATAAGAAATAATAATATATCAATATGCTATGAAATCCATGATGCATGAATGCTATAATACTTAACATATCGAGGATAACACCATAACCGACATATAAGACTATGTGAGCTATTACATGGAATCCCTGATGTTCACCCTACACCGAAGCAAAAGGATAGGCCACTTGCAAAAGGTAGCCCTCATCCCTCAAAGAAATGGATAAATCATCCCTAAAAAGGGGAATAACCATCCCTTAAAGAGGAGAATAATGATCCCTCAAAGAGGAGAATAATGTATACCTATGTTTGGCACATAGTTCAAGAGAAAGGAGTGGGACCCTTGGGGATAGCCCACTTACTACTACAATCTCATTTGGTGCTAAGTCTTCATCCCACAGGAGTACATATACATATACATGCTTGAAAATGAAACATAAATCTTTTCAAATCGTAACCATGTACATGGCTTAAAGACAAAATCGTTTGTCATAATCATGCATACTAGAGCTAAAAGGCCAAATCATACATTCATGTAATAATCCATACATAGAATAGCTCATCAAAACTCATACATGTTGGTGTAAATACCCATAATTTCTCAAAGAGCCATATCATAGACATTTATGTGATCACATTCTTGTTATAACCATCTTCTCATCAAAATCATATTCGTAAACATAATTGGGCTTAACCATCTTCATAATATTCATGAAAACTATTTCTCTTGTATGCATATGCCATGAATTAAAAGAGAATTAGCGAGGGCAATAGATGTTCATACTTAAATCAATAATATAAGATTAAGTTCAAGTAAATCCATTAGTAAATTCACATTTAAATAATAATTTAAATCACTCATGCTTAAATCAACCTTTAAAGGGGACATGCATATTTAAACCTTCATAATATCAATGAAATTCAACATGTTAAGACTTAAATCACTTTAAAAAAATATTAATTAAACATAGTCCATATCTCAATTGAATCAAATAAACAACAATATAAAAGACCCATGTTTAAAGTAAGCTCGATTTCATGAAATCAAGTGTAAAAGAGTTTTAAAAGTCTTCATGATCGAAAGGGACCATGAATCAATCCCCCATACCTTAGATTACCAAGAAAATAAAGAAGAAATTGATTGAAGAAGACCCTTGCCAAAGCTCCTAGCTAATCTCCAAAGGCTCACTTGAGAGGAGTTCTTAAAAGAGAGTGATGAATAATCTAAGTGTTTGAAAATGAATTTGAATGGAAATGGAGGTGTATAGGCTAAATCAAATGTTTAGGAGGGCTTAGAAAGTCTAAAACGGCCTTAGGAAATAACGAAAATTATAAATAAATCATTAATGAAATGAAATTTAAAAAGAGTGCAGGTGGCCCGTCAAAGAGCCTCACGGCTCATGAGCTTACACACGCACCGTGTACTGGTCTGTGAAGTTGGACTTGGTCGAAATTCTAGACTAGGCTGGCTCCATTGAAAGGCCACATAAACCATCAAGGGCCAAACTGACCGTGAGGACTTCCGTCTAGTTTATGTGAGTTCTGGAATGTCAACCTTATACTTAGAACCATTCCTTAGGATGAGACCTTCACGAAACACTTCACCATGCCTCATGGGAGGTCATAAGAGACCCCCATATGGACCATTAAGTGGCACACGACCCAGTTCATCTTGTGCTAAGAGATATGACCAGTTAAAGTTGACCCTTCCAACGGTTCCGATGAAAAGCTTAACCAATGTAATTCTCTTGAACATGGCTACATGAGGAAGACTCATGATGATCATAAGCCACCTAAAATGAGTCAAAATTAGTGTACATAGCATCAACAAGGTTTTCCGAAGTCTGAGTCCTTCCATCATCGCCCCCTTGGGAACATGTATCCTCAAATGGGCTAGAACATGGCTCGAAAAGCTTGACTTAAACAAGAAACTTACAACCTGAAGACACAATACATAAATGATCGTTTGCAAATCATAAAATCATCAAAACTTAAGTAAAAACATATTTAAAATTATTTTTATGCACACGTATGCATGTCATGTCATGAAACTCAAGAGTTAAAGAATTAGGACCACTTGGAATAGAAAGAGCCTAGTACCTTAGGCTTGAGTAGATTGGAAGAGATAGGGATATCGCCTCATCATGTCCAACTCCACCTCCTACATAGCATTCTACAAATGTTAGTTTCTCCAAAGCACTTTAACCGAAGCCACATCCTTGTTGTAAAGCTGCTTCACTTGTCTATCCAAAATTTCAACTGGTACTTATTCATAATTCACGTTCTCCTCAACCTAAACACCTTCCAAAGGTACAATTGAGCTAGGATCACCAACCAACTTCCTTAACATAGACATATAGAGCACCGGGTGGATAGATTTCATGTTCGAAGGTAAATCCAATCTACAAGCCATACTACCAACCCACTCAACAATCTCATATGGGCCGACAGACAGGGGACTTAGATTTCCCTTCTTACCAAAATGCATTATACCCTTCATGGATGAAACCTTCACATACACCAAATCACTAACAAAAAACTTAAGGTCCCTCTTCCTAACATCCAAATAAGACTTTTGGCGACTTTGGGTCATTTTCAACCTCTCCCTAATCAACTTCACTTTTTTCATGACCTCAATTTCCAAATTCGGGCCTATTAAAGTCATCTCACCCAACTAAAACTATCCCACCAGGGATCTACACCTTCTCTCGTATAAAGCTTCAAATGGCACCATACCAATGCTAGCATAGAAAATATTATTGTAGGAAAACTCGATAAGCGGTAGATGATCATCCCAATTTTCCTTGAATTCCAATACACAAGCCCTCAACATGTCCTCCATGGTTTGAATTGTTCTTTAAGATTATCTATTGGTTTGAGAATGAAAAGCAGTACTCAACTTCACCTTAGTGCTAAGCCCACTTTGAAATAATTTTCAAAAGTGAGAAATAAATTGGGTACCACGATCTGATATGATAAACACAGGCACACCATGCAATATAACTAACTCCTAGATATACAACCTTGCATAATCCTCAACATTGAAAGTAGTCTTGACCGATAGGAAATAAGTCGACATGGTCATCTGATCAACCACAACCCAAATAGAATCAAATTACTTTCGGGTATGGGGCAAACCAACCACAAAATCCATATTCACATCTTCCCACTTCCAAGTAGGAATCTCAATATCTTGAGCTAAACTATTGGGCCTTTGATGTTAAACTTTCACTTGTTGACAATTAGGGCACTCAGATACAAACTTGGCTATGTCTTTCTTCATACCATGCCTTCAATATACTTCTCTCAAATACTGATACATTTTAGTAGATCCCGAATGAATAGAATAATAAAAATTGTGAGCTTCACTCATAATCACCCCCTTAAGACCATAAACATCTGGAATGCATATACAATCTTGATACCGAAGCACACCATCTCCCCCTTGGGAGAAAATCTCAATCTCCTTTTTAGCAACTAACTTCTTCAACTCTATCAAAGAGAGATCTAAATCTTGTTTTGCCTTGATATCAATAATCACAGAAGATTCAACCCCATTTTAAACATGAATGCCACCATCATTGGAGTCAGCCAATATAACACCCAACCTAGCCAAATAATGAACAACTTTGACTAACTCTTTCTTCCCTTCATCAACATAGGTAACATTTCTCATAGACAGCTTACTAAGAGCATCAACCACAACATTAGTCTTGTCGGGATGATATAAAATACTCATGTCATAGTCCTTAAGTAGCTCTAACCACCTTCTTTGCCTCAAGTTAAGATCTCTTTGAGTGAACACATATTGCAAACTCTTGTGATCGATGAAAACATTAACATGAACTCCATATAAATAATGTCTCCAAATCTTCAAAGCAAACACCACAACTGCTAATTCAAGATCATGGGTTGAGTAATTCCAACCATGCACTTTTAATTGCCTCAATACATAAGAGATCACCTTACATGTTGCATGAGCACACAACCTAACCTAATTCAAGATGCATCACAATACACCATAAACCCATCTAAGCTATCTAGTAGAGTCAAAACAGGAGTCGATGTGAGTTGTTCCTTCAAAGTCTAAAAACTCTTCTCACACTCATCCGACCATACGAACATAGACCTCTTTTGAGTCAACTTAGTCAATAGAGATACAATGGATAAAAATTCCTGAACAAAACTTTGATAATAACCAACCAACCCAAGAAAACTCTGAATATCAAAAGTATTCAACGGTTTAGGTCAATTCATTATGGCCTCGGTCTTCTTTGGGTCAACTTTAATATTATCATTGGACACCACGTGACCAAGGAAAACTACTTCACCCAACCAGAATTCACATTTACTGAACTTGGCAAACAATTACTTCTCCCTCAAAGTATGAAGAACCAACCTCAAATGATCTATCCTACTCACTATGTAAATAAATCAGAATATCATCAATAAAGACAATCATAAAACTATTAAGAAAAGGCTTGAACACCCAATTCATAAGGTCCATAAAAATAATTGGAGCATTAGTCAAACCAAACAATATAACCACAAATTCAAAATTCCCATACCTAGTCTGGAAAGCAATTTTGGAATATCACACTCCCGAACCTTTAACTATTAGTAACTGGAACGGAGATTAATCTTGGAGAAATGAGTAGGTCCTTGCAATTGGTAAAGCAAATCATCGATCCTTGGTAACGAATATTTATTCTTGATAGTCACTTTATTCAACTATCAATAATCAATACATATTCGAAGAGACACATCCTTCTTCCTTACAAATAACATAGGAGCACCCCAAGGTGAAATACTTGGCCTGATAAAACCCTTCTCTAAAAGATCCTTCAACTGGTCCTTCAACTCTTTCAATTCAGCCGGGACCATATGATAAGGAGGAATGGAAATAGGTTGAGTATCCGAAAGGAGATCTATGCCAAAATCCACCCTTTCGAGAGGAATATCAGGCAAATCCTCGAGAAAACATCCAGAAACTCATTAACCATCAAAACCGATTCAAGAGTAGGTGACTCAGATTCCACATCTCTAACCTCACAATGTAACAAATACACCCCTTAGAAATCATCCTTCTGACCTTGAGATAAGAAATAAACAAACCTTTAATAATAGAGTCATTACCCTCCCATTCCAAGATAGGCTCATTCAGAAACTAAAATTTAACCTTTCGAGTTCTTCAATCAATAGAGACATATGAAGTATACAACTAATCCATCTCGAGAATAATATAAAAATCAAACATCTTAAGCTCTACGAGATCACAACGAAGGACTTTATACAAGATTGAGACAGGACAATCCCAATAGACCCTTTGGGCAATAATAGATTCACCCACGGGGGTATAAACCGAGTTGGGCTCCCTCAAAATTTCAAGACTCAAACCAAACATAACACCCAAGATAGGAGTCAAAAAAGATAAATTTGCACCTGGATCAAGCAAAGCATAAACATCAAAATGAAAGACTTTTAACATACCAGTCACCACATCTGGAGTCTCTTATACTTCTTGTCGAGCATGCAAGGCATAGAACCTATTATTCCTAGGGGCACCACCTTGAGGAACTCTTTGTTGAACTTGATCACCCTGAGCCACTTGACCCCTTCTTGGGTTCTTAGGACTATCACTGACTTTGTGGGCCAAATCACCAAAGCCTTCCAACACATACCTGAGTTATTTCTCCCACACTTGTCATACCAAGAATGCACTGGCCCACCTCTCATCTTTGTATTAGGAGGAGGAACTCTAGAATTGGTAACCTTTGTATTAGAACCTTGACCCTATTAGAAGCGACCATAACCACCACCCATAGTGTTAGAGAACCCACCATTATAATGGCTCTCTTAGCATCATTCACCTTCATTTCATTGAGGTTCTCCCATTCAATCTGTTCAACATAAGTTATGATCCTTGAGATGTCCATATCTTGAATAAGCATAGCCGTATGGCACTCTTTCACAACCAAATTAGAGATCCCAGAAATAAACTTGTGCATTCTTTCATGGGGGTCAGCCACTAGCATAGAAGTATACTTTGAGAGCTTTAAGAACTTGAGGGAATAGTCCCTCACATTTATGTCACCTTGTCTGAGATTGATAAATTTTGTCACCTTGGTCTCCTTAAGTTCAAGAAGAAAGAGACGGTCCAGAAAAGAAAATTTAAACTCTTCCCAACCAACATGAGCATCAACAACCCTCTTCATCAACCATAGTGTATACAACACCTAAATGACATCCTTCAACTGATAAGTAACTAGCTTAGCTTTCTCCTCAAACGTCACTCCCATAACAATCAACACTTTAGTGAGTTCATCAATAAATTCTTGTGCATCCTCATCAATCTTTGTACCATAGAACTCTAGAGGATTCATCCAGGTAAAATCTCTCACTCTAGAGTCTGGACTTGAGAAGGAGGATTGGCCTACCTTACTTGATTGGAAATGGTTTGAGCTAGCATATCAAGGGTAGCATGAAGCTCATTAGGAGTAACCGGCTCCCCCATAAGATCTTGAAGGATTAAGTCCTCATTAATTAGGGCCTATCTAGGTAAGAGCATATTCTAAAATAATACCAACAACATCATTAGAGCTAAGAAGTCTAAATACACGGTCCATAACACGACATAAGAAATAAAAAAGTGAGATAATTTCTAAAATGTCACCATAGCCTTACACTCATAGGTATGGTGCACTTCACACTCATTAATAAGACTCGCTTTGACGCGACATGTTGGACTCCGAGAATAATTTATAAATCTAGTGCTCTGATATTATATTTGGCACAACCCGAGAGTAGGGCCTTGGATTTACACGGTGAATGAGAACTCGAGAGTCCCCAAATAAGCCTCATAGAAAACATTCGCACATCTTTAATTTGGAAGTGAATAAATATACATTAAGCATATAGTTTTACGGGGCAGATAAGTATGACTCACGCTATGGGGACATCATAGGGATAAGGTTATATATGAATTCACATAGCCCATAGCACATAAAACTAGGGACGGGTAAGGAGGACTCAAGCTATGGGGATACCATGGGACTTAGGACTTTCCATATCATCTCATAACACCTAATCATATCATCCATACATATACATAATCATAACATCTTAAAGATACACATAGCATAATTTGTACGATAGACTACAAGATGTCCAACAATGCCTCTAGTCTAGAATAGGTAGGGGGCAAAACATGTCCTAGACTCATCCTCAAAGTAAAAAGGTAAACATCATAATCATAATAGGAAGATAGAAGTTGGCTTGTCCTTGGATGATAGGACTCAGCACAAGTAACTTTTTGTTGAACAAACTAGTCATCAATAGGTGGAAGATAATAGACTCTGGTCCCTACATGGTTAGATCATGTAGGCAAAAGAGTATGTGCTAGTATGTTTGAATGTACTAAACATGCAGGCATGTAAATGTTCATGAACATTTAATCCTGCAAATCAATGTTAGATGGCAAGAGCAAGTATATAGAAAGAATTATATAAGAAAGAATAATATATTAATATTCCATGATGCATGACTGCTATAATACTTAACATATCAAGGATAAGACAATAACTAACTAGGACCATGTGAGTTATTAAATGGAATCCATGATGTTCACCTTACACAAAAGAAAAAGGGTAAGCCACTTGCCAAAGGTAGCCCCCATCATCCCTAAAAGAGGGAATAACCATTCCTCAAAGAGGGGAACAACATATACCTATGTTTGGCACATAGTTCAAGAGAAAGGAGTGGGACCCTTGAGGATAGACCACTTACTACTCCAATCCCATTTGGTGCTAAGTCGTTATCCAAAGGGAGTGCATATACATATACATGCTAGAAAATGGAACATAAGTCTTTTCAAATTGTAACCATGTACATTAAGCTTAAAGGCAAAATAATTTTTCATAATCATGCATACTCTGGCTAAAAAGCTAAATCATACTTTCATGTCATAATCCATACTTAGGAATAGCTCATCAAAACTCATACATGTTGGTGTAAACACTCATAATTTCTCAAAGAATCATATCATAGATATTTATGTGATTACATTCTTGCAAACCATATTCTCATCAAAATCATATTCATAAACATAATTGGGGTTAACCCACTTCATAATCTTCATTAAAACCAATGCTCGTGTATACATATGCCATGAATAAAAAGATAATTAGCATAGGCAATAGATATTCCTACTTAAATCAACAATATAAGATGAAGCTCAAGTAAATTCACATTTAAATCATAATTTAAATCACTCATGCTTAAATCAACCTTTAAAAGGGACATACATATTCAAACATTTATAATATCAATGCAATTCAACATATTAGGACTTAAATCACTTTTAAAATATTAATTAAACATAACTCATATCTCAATTGAATCAAATAAATAACAATTTAAAATACTCACGTTTAAAGTAAGCTCAATTCCATGAAATCAAGAGTAAAAGAGTTTTGGAGTTTTCATGGTTGAAATGGACCATGAATCAATCTCACATACCTTGGATTACCAAGAAAATTAAAAAAAAATGATTGAAGAAGACCCTTCCCAAAGCTCCAAAGGCTCACTTGAGAGGAGTTCTTAGAAGAGGGTGATGAATAATCTAAGTGTTTGAAAATGAATTTGTATGGAAATAGAGATGTATAGGCTAAATCAGATATTTAGGAGGGCTTAGTAAGTGTAAAATGACCTTAGGAAATAATAAAAATTACAAATAAACCATTAATGAAACATAATTTAAAAGGAGTCTAGGTGGCCGGCAAGGAGGCTCACGACTCGTGAGCTTACAAACGGACCATGTATTGGTCCATGGAGCTGGCCTAGGTCAAAATTCCAGACTAAGCTGGCTTCCACAAAAGGCCACATGAACCATCAAGGGAAAAACGAACCGTGAGGATTTTTGTCTAGTTGATACGAGTTCCGAAATATTAACCTTATACTTAGAACCATTCCTTAGGATGAGACCTTCATGAAATACTTCACCATGCCTCGTGGGAGGTCAGACGAGACCCCCACATGGACCATTAAATGGCACATGACCCATTTGGGGCCTCTTAGTGCCCTGCCTTAGCCAAAATCTCAAGTACAATCCTTGCACAAGCGACTTTACGAAAATGGGCATAACATCTCCATCCAAACTCGAAATCAAGTAAAACTAGATGCATTGGAAAGCTAACGCAAAGTCCTTCAATTTGAAAGATCATAAACAACCCAGTTCATCTTGTGATAAGAGATATGACTAGTTAAAATTGACCCTTCCAATGGTTCTTATGAAAAGCTTAACCAATGTAATTCTCTTGAACATGGATACGTGAGGAAGACTGTTGATGATAATAAGCCACCTAAAATGAGTTAAAATCAGTGTATATAGCATTGACATGGTTTTCCAATGTTCGGGTCCTCACATTATATCAACGGATGTGTATCGTAGGACAGACATGCATCATGATTATTTGACATTATTTTATATCATATCATTTCATTTCATACCATCCCCGTTATATGTCATGTCTTGTTCCTTATTCCTTTGGTTGGTTCTGCTATTGTGAATGAGTTATATGAGAATTATACCTATTGAAATTTTTTGAAACTATTAGAACATATGTTATGTGACAGAACTATGTATAATTGATATATTCTACGTTATTATTAAGCTATTTTTTGAGGTATATGTTGGATGATATTATTGTATAAATGAATATATATATATATATATATTGTTGTTATTGTTGTTGTTGTTGTTGGGACTTTTCTGAGTGCAGGAGTGTAGTTGGAGGGTAAATAGTTGGTGTGAAAGGAGTATTTTGTTATGTATGCTTTACTTGCTTTTTAGGTTCTCTTGTCGAGTGCTTGTTGTTTTTGGTACTCACCCTTGCTTCTACACATGTGTATAGGTTGTGAGCCCGATTCCACTTGAGTCAACCTTTATCTGTTCGGACCGAGCTTCTTGAATTTTGAGAGGTAGCGGCTTGTCTACTTGGCAAACATTCAGAGTTATTCTTATATTTCTTATGTTCTATTTGAGGACTGAGATTCAGACTTGTATTTAATTTCTTTGTACTTAGTTTTAGAGGCTTGTACATGTGACACAAGTCTTGGGATGGTTTGTTTAGACTTGATATCCTAGTACTTGTCCTTATTTAGTTTTCATCTCTTTTGCATTAGTCTTAGTATTAAATTGAGCAGGTTTGGGCTTACTTGTCTTGGCGAGTTAGACAAGTGTTATCACGGCCATTTTCAGGTCGTGACACTTGGTCAATCGAAAACTCTATTGTTTAGAAGATGAAAATTTACGGAGATGAGAATGTTGAGATGGATATATAGATATATTAGGAGAGATAAGAATAGAAATAAAGATATCTGGAATAAGATAGGAGTGGTCCAATAGAAGATAGAATGGGGGGGAGGGGATGAGTCTGAGATGATTTGAGCATATGCTAAAGAAGATGCAAGGATGTCCCAGTGCCTTGGTGTGAAAGGTAGGCTATGGATGGTTACAAGAGAGGTAGAGGTAGACCAAAGAAGTATTATGGAGAAGTGATTAATTAAATAAGAAATGATGTAACTTTAGCTTATCGAGGACATAATCTTAGATGAAATATTACGGAGGACACAGATTAGGGTACAAGGTTAGTTAGAAAGTTGAACATTTTCTTGCTTATTGTTCTATTCCATTAGTCTTACTATTAGTCGTGGAATTATACTTATAGATTCTTGTCCTTTGAGTTTTGATATTATCTATGATTTTTGTAAACTTCTATAATGTTACCTTATCTTATTATAACTGTTGTTAAGGATGATTTGTAGTATTTTGTTAGGTATTTCTCCATTTTCGTATTCTTTTTTGTATATTTCTTTGGTCTGTATTTGTTTTTTGAGCTAAGAATTTATCGATAATAATTTTTCTATTTTTTCAGATAGTAATAAAGTTTATGTACATTTTATCCTATTCAGATCTCATTTTTATTAATTTAAACTGACTATGCTATTGTTGTAGTGATATATATAGGGTGAAGGCAAAAAGGAAGGAAGAAGAAAAATGGAATTTTGAAAAGAAGCAAATATATACCTACAAAGATAGAAAGCTGAGAAGAAAAGGAATGTGGGGATAATGGGTATAGAAGAAAAGTGGATTGTCTTTTACCCAAAAGCACACTGATTGAAGCTCGTGCATGCTTCATTCTCTTACTATGAAGGGACCCTCCACTCTTCTCAAATCCCTTTCTCGAAGGAATATACAGCGTCTCGTCTTTGTCAACCTGCTTTCACCATGCTTTAATTTCTTATCACTTACTACTGTTAATTCTTTTCCTCCATTTTCTAGGGCATTTCGCCACACCCATCTCTTCTATTCTCCACCAACACCTCAGTCCTGGAGTCAAAATTTTTATATTTATAAATTTTGAATATTTATATCCTTCAGTATGAGTGTACATAATTAGACAATTAAATTTGTATTAAATTGAATAACTATACACAAGTACTTTATACGACATAATACATGTAGGACGTCACATAGAATGCAAATTGCCACGAAAGACTCACATAAGATAAATATTTTTCTATTTGTTCAATTTTATTTAAATAAATATTTCTATTTGTTCAACTTTATATAAATTTAATTGTCTACACCCATAGTTGAAATACACAAACACCAGTTAAGTCTTACACCAAACTAAAAACCACATTTATGTATCATATATACTTTGTTTTTCTTACTAGATCCTAAATAGATTGCTAATATGTTTAAAGTGAGTTTCAAATATAAATACAAAATCTAAGTTAAAAATATTGGATATTGTTGAATTTGTTGCTTACTTATTTTGGGGTAGGTTTCATTGAGTACCTGGTCTCCGCATTAGAGCTCGATTATTTTCGAATTTGTGTCGCACAGGGCTCCATTTGGGGGTAAGCACTCCCTATTAAAAATTTTTATATACACACAACTCGAACTCGAGACCTCTAGTTAAAGGGGCAGCTCCATCCGCTGCCCCAGAAAGGAGGTGGTGAATTTGTAGCTTACACTGTTTATAACTCCGCCTGCCTATTATTAGTGTTATATAGACAAATATCAAAATATTATTTCTAAAATTTGAATTTGTGATCTAAGCTAAGATATCTTTTGAATTCTCTAGAAAAATCTATATTTGTTTGAAAACCATTTTCCTTTTTTTCACACATACAACTATTTTCACTAAAATTTGGTGACATTGATTGGGCCAAAGATAGTACGCATTATTGGTTGGCTGTTCGTGTTATGTTTATGTATGTATGTGGTGCACTCATACCGTTGTTTAATTATTCCACTACATCATTTGGCAACGTTAATAATCTAGTATTAGTGAAACCCGACCAAGAAAAAACCAAATGAAAAAAAGGGTAAAGTAACAGAATAATACAGATGTTTTTGTTATACCAAGGTTCAGCTGGTTTCTAATCATGTTATCAAAACTCTCATACCTTATGGCTTCATTTTGAAGCTCACTATATCATCCAAATCTCATTCACTGTTAAACCTCAATTGATCCCATAAATTATTACATTTCCATCTTACGATAGATTTTCCAAATGATTGCTAATTATTGTCTTGACACAATATTTAATTCTTTTCATTAATGTACCCTTTTTTTTTTATGGAAGTTGACCCATGAATTGTGGTAGTGGAGATGTATAGGTAGTTTTAAGTGGATCTGTCTCCTTTTCATTTTTTTCAAATTTTTATTTAGATATGTAATATTTCTCTTATTTAAATATCAATAATGTAGATTTTTAAGTAATCAAATACCTTAATCGTGGTTAAAAGAAATATATAAACCATTTGAATATGAGTAGGTCAAAATTTTTAGCACCGTAGTTTAAATTATTTTCGCTACCTATAGTTTACCCATTCATACGCAAAATAAATGTTTCTTTATAGACTAACTTTCTGCCCATTCCAAATCAACATTTAAATAAGTTATTTTACAAAGACAAAACATTGTAAATCCTAAAATAGTTCTAGCATTTAGATACTAAACACCTAAAATTAATTTATCATAAAATATATTTTTTAGACAAAAATTTTCAAAAAATAGATAGATTTTTTTATTAAAAGAAGTTTTTATATATTAATTGTACGTAATTCAAGTTTTAAAACTATAGAAGAGCTCATTCTATATCAAAAGTTTAATGTTATTTAATTGAAGTAACTCCACTCGTTCTCAAAAATTTTGGGAAATGAATATTTTCGTTATTTGGTGAAAATTGAGAGGGTGAGAAACGAAAAAGAGCTGAATCCATTTAAGCATTGCAGAGTTAATCAAAAGTTCAAATTCTACCTTTTTTAAAATATGGATTCATAATTACTCTTTATTATAATATTAGTAAATTTATATTTCATGTTAAAAATATTGAATTCATATATACGAATCTAACATTAAAAGATAGATTCACCTGTATTTAAGATAGAAGATAATTCTGACTATCATAATTTAGACAAATAAAAAAAAGTTACATAGTAACATTTCTTTTTGTCTTTCTTTGGATTTAAATTATATTGTCTTTAACTTATATTTTCTCTGTAATATTGGACGTAGCATTTTAATATTAGATTATAATATTAAAATGTTTTTATTTAGCAAGCATAGATTGGCAAGAAAGTAATTAATTATTCGTAGTGTAATCTATTTAATCACTATGACATGTTATTTTTTGTTCTACTAATTATTTTTCTATATCTTGTTGGTTTTAAGTAAGGTGTAAATTAAAAAATGTGGGATACTAAGTGAAGAAAAATAAACAATCATTTTTTTCCTATTGATAGAATAGAGCAAAAATTTTATCCTTATATTAGAAAATATATACTTTCTTTAGCTCGTAAAGGATTAAACAGAGGTACCTCTTGCACTATTCCAGCTAGGGATATAGCTTCAACTTTCACAACTCATGTGATTTATTGATTATTTTTAAAAATCTATCACTGTCGTTTAATTTCATTTTTTTGATGTTACTGATCAATTAAATCATAGAACTAAATTTATTATTTATTCAATTCGTGAATTATGTATTAATTAAATTTAAATTAATTCATAAATTATTTATTAATTAAATAAATTGCAAAAAGGATCAGCTCCTTTTGAACTGTCATCTCCTTCCCCAAAATTCACTATGTCTTGGCTATAAATAGAGAGACTTCCTCTCAGTTTTCTGCATAATATTTTTTCCTTCTTTTGTATACATTTATTTTACAAACAAAGTAGATTCTTTGTGTGATTTTGTTGTTGACCTTTGAATTTGCTGAAGTTATTGAAGTGTGAGGTACCGCTACTTCTTTAAAATATGTTTATCTATTTTATCCTAGGAGAAAATAATCTAGAACCTTAGGTACAATGAGGGGATTAAATTCCTTAAGGATGCACAATGAATTTTATGGACTCGAATATTTCTTTTTTTTTAATCGTCATATTGTTTCTGATTTATTATTTTGAATAAACGAGATGATACACCTCACAATCGCCTACAGAGTTGAGACAAAGATAAAATATTTTGAGTCCCCAACTTATCATTACTAGTTATACTGTACGCGCTTTGCGCGTGACCCAAGTGTGTATCTTGTTTGATAACAAACATTATAGAGAAAAATTAATTCACTAATTTTGATAAATTATCTATTTACAAAGGTCCTATATAACAAATTAGAACGCATGGTAAATTAGAATTTCCCTTAGCAATTGTAGGGTATTTTCTTGATTCAAATAAGGAAGAAGTAAATATATATCAAATAAAAAGATTTAAGAGTTTTTTCATGGCTAGAAGTCCTTAATTATTTTAGTACTTTCTTCCATATTTTTTAAAAGTCAATATTATATATATGATTAAATAATAATTTAAAGAAAAATGATAAAAAAAAATGATTTTGCCTAAAGCGGAATCTTTTAATGAAGGGCAAAAAGTTCAAACAACATTTCTAAGGGTCTTCACGCTTTTAATATAGTATAGATAGATAAAAGAAAGTATTTTATGCTGAAGCATGGTATTTTTTTGGTTGAGTTTTGCAGAACTTGGAACTGTTCAACTAATTTTAAATTGTTTAATTTATATACATTATTGGACTGATATAACTTAAAGGGGACAAGTCAAGAGTCATATTATTGGTTTGATGTAAGATTTATAGCATAATAACTTAAAATCTTCCTAAAAAGACGAAATATGCATAAGATTATAATACAATAATAATTTAAATTTCCTTAAAGAGAGCTTATACATATTATTTAGCATAATTTATTGTATATTCACAAAGAATGTACTCCCATCTCAGTTCATCAATATGCTTATTCACTTGTTTAATTTGAATGGTAACTTCCACTACTTATCTATCTGTCATGCACTACTATTTTTACTCTTCTTTTGAAGCTAATCTATCTTTGGAACCCCGTGCTGCGATATTGGTGGAACACTTTCCACTTAGTTCTTTAAATTAAACATCTTTTTCTAAGTTAATCAATCCAATTAATTAATTAATTATGTGGCACTATCAATTGCTGATTCAGTTCATCTTCTTTTGTCGATACATGAGAAAGCTTATTTATGCCATGATGCTCAAAAAGAGAACACTAGCAACTAAAAGCTAAGTGGTTTAGTCGTAATCAAAGACTAATTAATTAATTAAGCTTTTTTAGTTTCAAGCATCCAATAATAATGTTGATCTTATTCTAATTGTTATCTAAAACTTTAAATTAATTGTGTTCAGGAGAGGTATGCATGACGTTAAGCCGACCCATTTCCCCTGAATTAGGGTCTCCTTTTAAGGAAAAATAAAAAGAAAATTATAGGGCCTCATGTTCTTAGACTTTTAGAGAGGTCCATTTTTATTACCTAGAATATTTAAAAGAAAATCACAAGATAGCAATTAAAAAACTTTTGATAAGATTAAAAAAATAATTCATTTATCATTTAGTGGCAGAATGGATATGAACAAATTAAACTACTTTTGTTGTTCTGGGAAAAAAAAGAAAGAATGAAGTAATATTTATGTAATAATAGACTTTTTTCCACATCGTGGTGTATGGGTTATATGAAACCATTCTTTTCTTATTTCACTTTGTTAGGTTACATCAAATTTGGAATTATACAATAAAGTAAAGCTTTAGAACCTCACTATTTCATGTTCAAGTAAGAGTGCAAGTCAAAAGGTGACGATAGATGGATTGTGAATCACTCTATACATAAATTGGGCAAATGGAAAGTCATGTTTACACCCGTTAATTGTACATGTGATGGTTTTTTACTCGACATAAATTTAAAAGAAAAAGAAAGACTTTCAAAATGCATGGTGTAAAACAAGTCATAAATATTTGTGTGATGATAAATCATCTTAATAAAAATAAAATGAACATTTTTAAATTAAATTGTGCTGTATAATTTTTTTTTTTTAAATTACTAAAAATGCAAGTGTACCATTGCATGGAATATTACTTTTTTGGACCAACATATATATATTTAGCGGAACATTGTCAGAGTGATACCTTGCTAGTTCAATATGTCTCGACCCGGTATATTCACCATTTTTCAGGTCTAGGTAGTTCTGAATGTCCATCTCTAAGATTAAAAATCAAATTAAATATCCTAACAAGAATTAAGAATCCAAGCTTCCTTTTGGATTTTATAATCAATTCAAACTTTCCTCTAGACACTTTCACACTTACATATTGTTATGAATCATATAAATACTTTTGTAAAAAAAATTACAAGTGGTTGCTTCTTTGGTAAAATTTGTGAATTAAACTTCGCCTTACACTTTCAAGTGGGAGAGGGGGCGAGAAGTAGCGGCAGGCGCGGAGTCAAAATTTTAAATTTCAAAATTCTAGCCTTTTTGTTATCGAATTTTAAATTGATAAGTTCTACATATTAATAATTTTTTTTAAACACAAATACAAAATTTAATTAAAACTGCGCATTAAATTCGCCAAACATAAATAATACTCTAGGTCAGTCCTCAGTGGGAAGGTAGAAACAGTGGAAATACTAGCAGCATGCACTAAGCACGCCTACAATATATCTTGGTGTTTTAGTCAATGTGAACTTCGAAAAGTCCCTTTTTGTATATCCAAAGAAATCTTTGTCCTTTGACACCTATGAGTCCACATATTTGTACTAGATTTAGCTGCTTATTCTTCTTTGAATTTTCCTTTTGCCTCTTCTTTGATAAAGAGGGCTATTGACTCGTATGTTGTGAACTCCATTTGAATGCTAGCTGGGAGACTAATTTGACAAAAAAATCGATGATGGATTACAGGCTTAAAGATTCAAATTAAACGGAATTTAATTTTCACTGATTAACAATTATTAGCTGGAGGTCTAACAATGATTCAAGGACAGAAAATATAATAGTCTATTTATTTCATTTGATAGGACGATCTATAATAAGGCAGGAGATTTTAAAAAGAAAGTTCTTCACGTATAAAAGTACCATTATAACTTAGGGGTCAATTAGTGTGAAGGATAACACTAAATAGTCTTGAGATTCAATTATACTGACACTTAATTTGTTGTTTGGTTGGCAAGCGTGAGATAACTTATTCTGGGATTAATAATTAGTATCGAGATAAAAAGAGTAAATGACAAAGATATCCTTTTTAAACCCTTTTAATTCTTCAATTTTTTATATTCATGTATATTTTACATTATTTTTAATATAATATATAACAATATTCACAACCTTCACCTCTTATTTTTATGATAATTCTTCATATTTTTCTATTAAAAATTGCACTATATAATATATTTTTATTGGCTAATTCTCATGTTTATTTATATTTTAATTTCTCATACATCCTTTTTTCTTTAACAAACTTAAAAACGGAAGTTCTATTTTTAAATTAAAAAAGAAGAAAATTTTATTTTAAATGTATATGGTATTTTTTGGAAATGCACACATAAAAATATTTAAGCTAAATAAGATAGAACGTTTTATTTTAAAAATGAATATTGAATAACTAAATCTTGCGAAGAAAATACATTGAAAAAAAATTAATAAAGTGAAGGGTATTTTTGTAAACAAATAATATATTCTTAAAATTTATGCAATGCATATTATTTTGAATGCAACAAACCAAAACTCAATAAAAAAATTATCTCAGCATAATTCATCTCATCAATCCCAACATAACTTATCCCATCATGACTAATCTCAATATATTTTATCTCATCGTAACTTGTATTCAAATCAAACGACCCGATAGTTATAAACATCTCTTATTTTCTATCGTATATATAAGGATATCTCAACAATCGTAAAATCATGTTTAAAATTAAAGAGTCTTCAAATTTTTATAGAAACTTAAAAAAAATCATAGATCAAAACTTAAAACCGAATGTTGTATACTGATAACCAGGATTTCACAAATGCTGAAATCCTAATATCAATAATATTGCAATAACTTAAGTATTCTGAAATTGCACATTTTATACCTAGAACAACAGGTAAGTGTTGTTGCACGATAATCTTGAATTTTAGCAAACGAGTTCAAAATATGAAAACAAACAAGTATGTAATAACGAAGAATAGTATCACCTGCATCACAAGGTTAATACATAATATACATACATAGGTAAAACAAATAAAGATGATAAATGCCGTCAATAATGCAATGCATATGGGATGTATGCAGATAATAACATCTTAGGCCATATACACAATGGAATTATGACTGTCGTAGGACTGGTGTACACATCTATCAAGCTGAAGCTATTAGATAGAACTCAGGGGCGTCACAGAGCATATACTTAACAAAATATCTCAAGGCGTCGTAGGCCTCATACAATAATGTCTCAAGTATCATAATATCTTAGGTGATACAAATGCATTATGAAGGGTGTGCATACCAATGCAACGGTTCATGTAAGCCATGTGCATAAAACTGCCACAATTTAAGTACAAGCTGGGTGCATGCCAATGCAATAATTTAGTATAATATAGGTGCACACCAATACAAAAATTTAGTATAAGATAGGTGCATACTAATGCAACTATTTTGCATAAGATAGGTGCATAACAATGCAACAATTTAGTATAAGATAGGTGAATACTAATGCAACAATTTAGTATAAGATAGGTGCATACCAATCCAACAATTTAGTATAAGATAGGTGCATACCAATGCAAAACTTTAGTATAAAGGTGCATACTAATGCAACAATTTAGATGTGTAGGTAGTAGTGACATGAATGGTGGTAAACATGAACAATAGCCATAACATCATAAAGGCTAGATCAAGTGTATCAATAATTACCACAATACCCTCAATAAGTCCCTGATCAACATGATTATACCAATAGTCAAGTACACCAACAATACTAGATGTCACTCGTCCCAAAATATACATATAATCCTCAAAAGTATCTCCAAATCCATTAATTTACCACAAATTATCCAAATAGTATCAAAAGTTCCATATTATCACATTAATGTCTGAACTTATCTCAATTCACAAGATTTCATCTCAGTTTATCAACAAGATCATAATTTACTCAAAGTTTGGCATAATCGAGATCACATTTCCATCATTATTCCAACATATCAATCTATTTACTCATGATTCAATCTAGATCTCACAATTACCACACAAATATGATCAATAACTCAAATTCAGTCCCAAAAAGATTAGTCGAACCTACCTCAATACGGAAACCTCACTTGAACAAGCTTTCAATTAACTCAATCCTCAAAATAATTCCTGAATTGACCAACCACTATCAACAATAGATATAATGAAAAGAACTTACAATTCAAGAAACAATGAATCCATAAATTACAATCCCGTAACGATGATAGAAAACCCACTAATTTAATGAATTTTGCTCAAAAGTTATGTTCTCTCCTTAAGTTCTCTCTCCAGTAGTCAATAATAATTGAAAATGGAATAAAAAAAAGTATATATATATAAAAGAAAACCTAATCCTACTTGAAATAGAAAAGTAGGCTTCGACATGGCTGATGACAGTTACACGGCCCGTGTGACACTTCACAGACCATCCCACGGTCTGTGGTTCTTCACTTGATCATTTTCATTGTCGCCTCCTTATCATCTTCACGACTGCCTTCACGGCCCATGGTAGGTCACATGACCCGTGGTAGGCCACGTGTGTTTCCATTTTGCATGATTTTTCTTATTTTCCATGGTACTCCACATCATGTAAACGACTTGTGTTATGGCCTATGTGCACTCCCACGATCCGTGAAAAGTAACGTGAGACTTGTCTTTTATCCTTCGCCATTTCTTATGGTTCCCAAGTGTTAAGTATGGGATAATGGTAGGGTTCACAATCTATTTCATATCTCACAGACCGTGTTACCCCATGTGGTCCTGCACATGAGTGTTTTGGTCACTACTTCAATGACCTTTGTTCTAGCTTGCATCAATTCCATGGCTTATGACATGGCCCATCTTGAGCTTCACAGTTTGTGAGGTTCTCCATGTGTTATTCCTTTGTGACACCTCACTCCATTCATTCATGAGTGCACCAGAGATGTCAAAATGTATGGCAACAAATGGCCCCACAGTCCGTGAAAAGGCTTTCGAGCTGTGAAGGCTCCTGTGATGCCTCACTTGGTTCATTTCTTACTTCTCTCCTGTCCATATTGCATCACGTCTCCTGGACAGCGTAACACATGACCCATGTGAGGCCACATGGCTCGTGAGGGTACCCATGTGGTCATTGTTCCATTTATTTTTCACTCTTTCAGTCTCCTTCTTGTCCAAATCCACACCTTGACCTTATTCTTGAAAAATAACATAAAACAACACATCAAACCCACAAACCTACTTGAGAACTCACCAAAACTCCATGTTAAAAGCGTTATAAGAGTCACATTTTCATGACTCATCAGTCTACATTGCCACTACCTGCCTTCTCAACCTCTGCCACTATATCTTTCAAGTTGGTCAACTCTTTCCCATGGTCATCTATCATTGCCTCTAATGTGTCCATCCTCAGTTTGTGTGCCTCTACTAGCTACCGTTGTTTAAGTTCAGCTTCAATATATGGCATCAAAGCCTTGGCTATGGCTGCCTTAACTAACGTAGGCATAGACGACTCAACCCTAGTGGCCTAAAGATCAGATACTTTGGCCAGTCGACCAAATGCAAGAATAGTAGCCCTAGTGAGTGGATGTTGGTCATCTATGGCTTCTACCACTGTGGATGGAGTAGGAGCACAAGAGAAGTATAAATTAGGAGAGGATGAAGTTATGCCTACCTTAGTGCCTAGCTCTGTAGCGCCAGACTCGAGGGCCTCAACATCAACAACTAGCATTTTGCCAGTCAACTTCTTCCTATCCCTGTCCTCTTCATCCCGTAAGAACTCTGTCTCAATCCTTCGAATGCTAATGGATGCCAATGAATTTAACTCCACATCAATTTTTTATTCCTTGAAACTCTAACCCTTTTACACAACACAGTTATGAGGCTGGGAAAGGGCAATGAGGTTTGGACTTTCTTTGCCCTTGTGAGGATTTCTGGGGTAATGATTGCACGAAGATTTAGTCTTGAACAATCCATGGTACTCCCACCAATGTCGTCTTAGCCTATTGAAGTATCGAGTCATTTTGTGATGGTATTAGGTTATTGTTGTTGAAACTAAACCAAAATCTTGCCGGTATGTTCAAATCATTTTTTTCAATAATGGCTCCCTTCTCTAACCACGAAGGAGCAGGGATCCCAATCATAGGTGCTAGCCATTCTTTGATATCATCAAAAGTTTAGATCTTCATCATCTTTTCCATGTCATTTTTGTTTGTTGGTGTGTATCCCAATACTTCATTGATTTCTATCTCATTGCATGGAACATGCACTCCCTGAACCTCCAGAACATCTTTAGGTTTTAACATAATTGCCACCCTACCTCTGCTCTTGGGAAGGACTTTGCCATAAGGCAATTTGATTCCATATGGGTTGTGGTTGATAGAATAAAAAAGTCGGCTCATTTCCTACCGGTCAAGACTACCTATAGTGCCAAAGAGTATGCCAAGGTGTATATTCAGGAGTTGGTAAGGTTACATGGTGTGCCTAGATCTATCATTTCGGATCGTGGTACCCAATTCACTTATCATTTTTGGAGGTCTTTCCAAAGAGGACTTGGTACTACGGTTAAGTTGAGCACCGCTTTCCATCCTCAAACCGATGGGCA